>JARK01000120.1:27411-49358 GCA_000688135.1 Ancylostoma ceylanicum | reverse complement strand
CACACACACACACACACACACACACACACACACACACACACACACACACACACACACACACACACACACACACACACACATACATACATGAAGTGCCAATTAATAAGAAGTAAGATAGCAGAGTGGGTAAAAACGAGTGGGAGTGGGTATAAACCCGCTACGTTTTTCATCCCACGGTAAATATATTGGACACGGATCCTGGAGATGAGCCAAGACATATTGATAAGAAGTACATTCATTATAAAAATACAAACCGCAATGATATCAAATTGTTTCATGCTTCTGGCATAATTTCCTTGGGCCAATTCCACGGGTTCTGAAAGCTTGTTATATTTGTGCTCGCCTCCACAGCTGCGTAAGAACGGTTAAACCACTACTTTTGGCTAATTTTTCTCGCCCAAGTTTCCTTTTATTCCTTTAAATGAAGCCCCACATGTTTTCCACTCAGTTGGATAGCTATACCCTATTCCTACGGAACCCTCGGGCTCCCTTGTAGATCATATCATATTTTCTACCACTTTCAAAAATTTCAGATTTCTTAAATTTCAACAACATAAGTGCTTTGAACGCACTTCAGAGCACTTGCCTGCACATTACTTTGATAAATCCCGGAATAACATTAATTACACTGCCCCCGCAGCAAAAGTGACTTTGCTAACAAGGAAGTATCTGCAAAAAGAAGACCATGACCGTAATTACTTAGTACTTCATGTGCGGTCACACCTTTTTCGTAAAGCGGCGTGGAATTGCAGGATGACAGATAGCATATGACAGATAATCATTAGGGAAACACGGTAAGAGCGGAGTACTGTGAAGTTTGGCAAACAATTCCCGGCTAAAACTGAAGCGTGTGACTTCTAATTCATTTATTGGATTTCCTTTAATTTATTTATTTGTAATTATAATAAATTATTACAAGTACAGGGTGGCCCATAATTATGGTGACAGAGACAAGCCCTCATTTAAAAAGCATTTCAACCTCGTTCGAAACGGCGACATGACATTTTTGTTTGCTAATGAACATCGAACAAAAACATATATTGAACTCCCGAATATCTTCGATCCCTTGGTACATCAGCACTGATATGTTCGATAATTTCGCTGACGGTGGCACACCGACAATATCGTCAAACTCACTCTCAATCGAATGAAGCTCTATAAAGGAGCTGAGAGGATGAAAACAAAGGATTCACATCTCTATCAAATTTTGATAAGGTCACTGTCCCGGAAATCGAGGAAGCTGAAAGATCCAGTTGGTTGAAATCTGGGGTTGTGAGGGTCCACTGCCAAAATCATCGAAATTTTCGGGCATTTTTATATTTCATGCGAACCTTATGGGATCTTCCACTCCTAATTCAATAAGAATTCGTTTCCAGCTTTTAATGCCTTCCAACTATTATGTGAGCCGATTTTTTGGACGCTCTCAGCCATCTGAAAACGGAGCGTGCCAAAACACCAATTTTTTAAAAGTGATCGTTAGATTTGCGGTGGCCGCGAGCCAGAACCAATCAGAAATATCCTGTGTTTTATGCAAATATTGGAAGTGATAGTATAGTGCTAACAAATAAATAAATATGTGTCCCAGGAAGAAACAGCAACCTAAAATAAACTGAAGAAATAGTAGATGGCAAGGTGTCACCATAATTATGGGCCACCCTGTATTATTATAACTTTCCTTTTCCATGCAAATACGTCACTGAGCAAGAAAACATACTGCAAAGGTAACATGATACCAGCCTGACATCTTAGAAAACAAAGCATTTACCTTACATGACAACAAAAATGCGGAACAGTGGTTTGCCAGGATGTTTTAGTTTGCTTAGCAGGATGCTATCACATTTCTAGCAGATCAGGAGAATTCTTTGCATGGTCAAGGAAGTTCACATCATGGGAAAATAATTTTCGGTGCAAAGAATAACCAAACTTTTCCTTTCACTATCATAGATTGGTTGCTCCGAAAGTCTTGCACCACATTTTGCACTTTTTTTTTTCAAATAATCATAAAAAATTATGGTTCATTAATGGAAGCTGGTCAGATAATTTGGATAGTTAAGAAGTATTAGAATATTCAACCACTTTCTCTTTCGAAGAATTTTAATTCAAGTCCAAGAAATTCTGGAATGAAAATAAATTTTGGTGCAGGACTTTGGGCCCAACCCACATGTATGTATGTTTGTTCTGCTTGAAATCCTTTGCAAAATATTTTCTTATGTGGGAAAAGTAGAAAATCAATAAATGCAAATGTAGATGATCATGAAAATGGATGTTAACTCTCTTTTTTATATTTAATCTGAGCTTTCTTATCATTTTTTACAAAACTTCATCCACACTATTATATAAAATCAATAGCTGAGTGAACAAAAACTAAGGATATAGCATTGGAACCAAGCAGAAAGAACTCACGTCACTTATCCAGAACTGCACCACCGAAGCAGACGACTTTCAGGAATTCTGCATAGTGAAGCCGACTGTCATTTCCAGACCTGACAAATCAGTATTTTGAGTAGACACAGGGATAAGTGCATCACAAGCGGAACTGCAGGAAGTATTAACGAACATTTCACGGTCTGAGCACATAACACCTTGCCTAGACAGCGGCATCATTAGTCCAGCTGTCAGGAACTGGCAACAGTTCCGACAAGGAATCTGGACTGAGACAGTACAAGAAATCCAGAGAGGTGTGCTCTATGTAGGTCAGAGGCCTTTCTGAGATAAGCTCACCTAGAAAAATAGGGAAGATGACCTCATGAGCAAGAAGAAAATGGACAAAGTCACTTGAGCTCGATTGAAACTTCTTCAAAAGCTTATATTTGGACAGGGGTGTGTATCATCGTGACGGAAAAGGGCGTGTAACCAAACGACTCTGATTGGCGCGTTCGCACCGCCCGTCACGCCCCTTATGCCTGCTCCCTCATCCCTGCGATAATTTTTCAAATGAAAACCCATTGTAGTGAAATAAGTTACCCACAACAAATCCATGCAGATCGTAAGTTTTTCACATCAATCTAAGCAAGCAGCAATAAGCAGAGATCAGCTATAACAACAATGATTAAAAGGGAGGATGAGATGAGAAAAATGTTCGAAAAAATTAAGATATTCGAAGAAAGACAGAGAATAGTTACAATAGGAATAACATCACCGGGTGGTTGACGATGTTGGATTCTCTTGGATATCGATCCTGGCTAGCCGCATCGGATCACCTTTGCTAGGTCAAAGATCACAGTTTTGCAGGCACGTTATTCTATGAATAGAAGACATAACATGACATGATATGACATAAGAATAGCGCTACATACCCTCCAGTGCCGGTAGTATACCAGGAGAAGAAGGTGTAAAGGAGAAGACTAAGGGGACCACATTAAAAAGGAGATCGGACAAAAGATGATTTTTTTAAAACAGACAATCCACTGAAAATTACTTCAAATTCAAGTAATTGCGCATCAGAACAGCAAGTCGTGAATTTTAAAAAAATAGGATCTAAAATTAAAAAAAAAACTAGCATCTAAAAAAATTAAAATACTTCAAAAATTAAGTTGAATTAAAAGAAAGAAAACATACATGCTAGCGTGAAATTTTTACGCATTCCAGTAATCATATTTTAGAATTTTTTCGATCTTCCTCAAAGTGCTCATGTTTAGACTTCCATGGTTTGGATCAGGATCCCGTTCATCATACATACAGGATAATTTTTAGTTATTGAAAAAATTGAAATTTCATTTATTCATCTATTTATTTGGTCATCTATTTATTTATTTATTTATTTATTTATTTATTTATTTATTTACTTCTTCGTGCCCTCGAGGGGCTCCCACAATTAGATACATCATGCTAATGAATTTTGAAACCTAAGGCTGAGAAATTTCAAGCAGTTTGAATTTAAAAATTAAAATATTCGAATTTCCATTAAATCTTCGAATTTTCATCGAAATATTCGTGTTTTCATGAAACCAAAGAAAAAGTTCCATGAGAAGGATGTCTCTCCAATCATTCCTCACACTATAAGAATTATGAATCTCTGAATAAGTCAAGACTTACTCATGGAAATGATTTCAAGCGCTTGTACAAGCAATTCTTCTAGAGAGGGTGGTAAAGTTTTCCCAAAAGAGGAAAGATACCGAGAGCAATAATACACATAAAATACTGAGAGCTACATATAGGACATAAAACTGTGAAATCATGGATTTGTTTTCCTACGAGAAAGAACGGTGCTTCTGCTGAACTGCAAGTCTTGAGAAATTAGATGGTTCCAAGATAGATCAACAAGAACTGAAGTTGTTCTGCAGCTGCAAAACGAAATCGTATAGTTACCGCAGCTGCAAAAAACACAAACGTCGTGGATGCTGTAACATCGGACATGGGCAGCTCGAAAACCAGCTGGCCACTGGTCATAACGGCTATCAAAAAGTGACGTAGAAAGAATTGAGTGACAAGTCATGTCAATCAGGCAACTGCTCTAAATGTTCATTTAGCGCAACATTTAGCACATTACTTCTCACTTTACATACTCAGTTTGAGAAGTGCTGGCAAAGTTGGGGTCGACAACATTTTTTTTTGAAAAAAAAGCTACATGCAGTAATGAATAATTTCAAAATTAAGCTAAAAAATAAAATAATTGAAGTTGTCGTTTTTTTTTGGGAAGAGGATGCCTTCAGTACCGAGGAAGCGCATTTAAGGAAGCTTAAAAACCGTATTTTGCATGAGATTGAATGATGCGAATTCCACGATTAAGAGATGCGTGCTCACGCGAAACATGGTTTTTTAACCAATAGTTCTGTATCAGCAATACCATGCAAAACCCATGCGTATCCATGCAAAACTCATACAATACCCATGCACAGACAGAAAATCTTGAGTTTTGCTCGGTTTTTGCATCCGATTTGTATCGGATTTTTGTAGACGCATAGGACCCGCATGGGTATGCATCGGTTTTGCATGGATTTAACCATTGTTGGTATAGAACTATTTATTGAAAAATTTCACGTGTTAATCGTGGGATTTGCAACTTTCAATCTCATGCAAAACACGGTTTTTAAGTTTCCTGAGTAGCAACAATGATCAAATCCATGCAAAACCCATGCATACCCATGCAAATCCATGCATACTCATGCAGATCCCAAGCGTCTCCAAAAATCTGATGCGAATTCGACACAGAGCGTACGAAAAACCCACGATTTTCTCGTCCCATGCATGGGTTCTGCATGGGTTTTGCATGGTTTATGAATGGGTGTGCATGGATTTCGCATGGATTTAACACTGCTTATATAGAAATATTGATTAAGCACACATGTCTTAATCGTGGCATCTGCATCTTTCAATCTCATGCAAAACACGGTTTTTAAGTTTCCTGCAACACAAGACGCATTGACCCCTCTTCATGGAGAAAATGCAAATTGACGCATGCGTCTGACGCACAACTGACGCACGCACTTAGTAAGAACTGCCTTATTTTTAGTATACAGCGAATCATCTTTTTTTTCAAAACCCACGGTGAAAGGTACTACTACAAGTTTCTGTAACTGACGCTTTAGTTGGGAGGTTTTGGTAAAGGTAAAAAAGGTGGTGTGAATGCAAAAACACTTTGAAATCTGTATATATAAAAGTGAAAGTTTGTTTGTGTGTTTGTGTGTTGCACCAAGTATTGATTTATCGATTTTATTGATTTGTCGCTATTTTCGCCTAGAGACTGGCAAAAACATGCCTACTGGGGTTAGTCAATACGCTGAACATGAACATGACAACCTTTTTGTACCAAGAATTGATTTATCGATTTTATTGATTTTTTTTCCATTTTTGCCCACGGGTCGGTGAAGACATGTCTACTGGGGTTACTCAACACGCTGAACACGAATATGACAACCGTTTTGCACCAAGTATTGACTAATCGATTTTATCGATTCTTTCCACATTCGCTCAGGGTCTGACGAGATATGTCCGCCGAGGTTCTCCATAAAACCGAATATGACAACTATTTTTTGCGGAATTACCAATTCATCGACTTTTCTGAGTAAAAGGGGCTATCGAGATTCTTAACGTGGTGATCAGCGAGATGATGAGCACTTCGAATGAATGTATTAGTACCACTAACTATCCGAATCAGTGCGAAAAGCCAGGGGTAGTAAAACTCCCGAGCGGAGCCGGGTATGTCGTCTAGTAGTGTAGAAAGTTAACCTTATGCCATCTGGTTTCCTTTGCAGGTGTTCCTGACGTTTCTTTCTTTCTACTGGTCTATAAGACTGGCCTTTCGCAACTGTGAACTCGAACTTGATTCGACTGCTTCAACGCCAAGGACGACACGACGCCACCATCCGCCACCATCCGAAGGACAAGGATAACACAGGTTCCTTTATCAGTAAACAACCTCCCCTCCTTACTAAGGAGTTCCGGGGGAGGTTGTTTACTTTACATTTTCTCCGTCTAAGGGAAGGAACGAAACGGAGCCTTTCATTGATTTTTTTCTTGTTTTTTTGTTTTGTTTTTATTTTTTCTAACATTTGTTAGTTTATTGAGTAATTAAACCTCTATATTTTATTATAAGAAGTGTAAGTTCCATTGCGGCTGCTCAGCGAAACGGAATCAAAACAATACTAAATATTTATTAAGGAAATTGAGCATTTCTGCGCAGTATCACAAAAAAACCTAATTACAACTAGCACCTATACAATCTCACAAACCTCTGAAGTTCATCCCAGTCAAGATTCATCAACAACAACTCATTTTACTCAAAACCTCATATACAGAACAACATTTAAAGCTCAAGAGGAAAGTGCAGGGACCTGACTTACATATATAATACACTATTGCTATGACAGAACAGTCGGTGACAATATGTTCAGCGACAACGCTGATTCGGTGAACACCGACGGAGACAATACTGACGGTGACAGTACGACACCAGAAAGTACCGTAGGCGAGACTACGTCCGGACAAAGAACGAACGGTGATAGGATCAGCGGCGATAACACGTACGGATTGATGACGTTCGGTGAGAGAACGTACGGCGAAAGCACGTACGCGTTCATCACAGCGGCTGACAGCACGTTTGGACCCAGCACGTAAGGCGATAGAATCAATGGATTTCCCACCTGGAATGTTGCGCTGCAGTATGAACACGTAATACAGTACACCTGGACGAACAGCAAACCTGTGGTGAGATTACTGGAGGACTGAGAAGCAGCGGTGATACGATGTTCGGCGAGAACAGACTCGGTGACAAGGTAACCGGTCCAAGCACATTCAACTGTAAAAACATGCAGAGGGAATGACTTGGTGCTCCATTGAGAAATTCTTGACCCACCGTCAAAATAGTCGGTGCGAACGCGTACGGTGCCAGAGTTGTGTGTCGGAAAAATTGTATTTTGATTGTTCGTTTGTATCGGCGGTGCAGAGATTTTGGATCCTCCGCTAGTAGCCGAACAGTGTTGCGCAGCGATTCTTCTCGCTCTTCGTGACTCATCGCTCCATATTCATCGAGATCAAATGGTAATTCAGCCAGAGTAGTGTTTAGAATTCCTTCAAAAAAATTCTTTGCAGCCACACCATTTCTTACAGACTCTACCCAATTTCCCATTAAAAAACGCTGGGTCAGATATTACCCAAACTTAAAAGTGTCTAGATTTTAAATTTTTTGTATTTTCCTGCAATCATGTGCTAGAACCGGTATTAAAGCAGTTGTTTAGTTCCCACAATTTATTTTTAATGGTTGTAACACTATTACATAACATTACCAGTTCCATGAGTCTCATTCACCTGCTCAGTTCAAAAAATAAGCCGAGCAATAGATCATTTACAGCGGGCGTCGATGGCGGTGACCCCTTTGTGGCCTCGAAAAGCACGCGGCGTGACCGCGCCGCCCGAGCAGGAACCAACTCCAGGACAAAAATACACGGTATGTTCTTGACAGTTTGTTATTAGGTTGATTCATAAGTTCTGTCCCTATATGCTTATCACACTGTGACTTGCTATTAAAAGGTCTATTGTTGACCTAATCTGGATTATGATGGAGGACTATGTATGCGCTACTGAATGAGTGGCCATCTGTCTTGAATTGAATGTGCAACGGTGGGCAAAGAACCTGCACCGATGGAAACTCATCTGCAGCAGTGTGCACCATTTTGGTTTGTTACCAGCGGAAAAGAAACTGAAGCTCATGAAAAAATATACATTGGGAATGTAGAGGGCGTTCTCATTCTTGAAGCAGTGACATCATGCTTCGATAAGTTCTCTTGCGAAGATAATATGCTTCGATATACACCCTATTTGAAAGCCCCATTTGAGTTGCATTTCGAGGCTATGAAAGCACAGGTGAAAGGTGACGTCCGGAAAACCATATGCCAATTGGCGTGTGCTTCATTTTGCTTTCAATCACACCCAACAAGTGAACTGTAAGGCATTGATTCCATAGATCTGCTGGGTTGAAATGTTCCACATGATTTCACCCAGCGAACAAGGGTAGGAGGGTCAGGTACCTCTTTGAACTTCTGGGCAAGCTCAAAATTTTCTTGATTCAAGTATTCCAATAACTGAATACAAATCCTTGGAGGTGTGACCTGCCGCTGAGTGTGGTCGGCACAGGGTTCGCTCTGGAACAGCAGCACTAGCCTTGAATAACCCAACCAACCCAAAAATGAACTTTTTCTACGTGTCTCCCGTAGAGTTTGAGGAGTTGAGTGCCAGAGCCTACAACAAGAAAAAGGTACTGTGATGGGTACAACTTATGTTTAAAACTCAACCTTTCATATGGAAAAAAAATTGGCTAGGAATTGTATTTGAAGACCAAATTCTTCTTCACACAGGACAATGCCCCGCCTAATCCTGAGAACTTCAGGTATAGTCTTCTGAAGATGCCTGGCTGGAAAGTCATGTACTATCCATCCGACATTCTCGACCAAGCCCTATCAGACTAACACCTGGTTACGTAACCAACAACAACCTGCTCGGTAAAAAACTTCACTAAATGTAACCACATGGGATCCGAGGTTTTAGAGGTTTTCCGGTCAAAACGGACCTCTTTCCATAGCAGCGGGATCGACGAGCGGTCCCATAGATAGAGGAGGGTTGGCTACATAAATGGCCAATATATCAGTGGCCCATACCGCATTGTTTCAAAGTTGTTTAATTTTGAAAGAAAAATTGCCAATGGGGACAGAACTTATGAATCAACCTAATAGTTTCCTTATTATGTGACATCAAATGTGATGAACAAATCCTGAGAAAAATCAAATTCGCCACTACAGCGAAAATCCCGTCGTAAGCGGCGCGGTCGCGCTGCGTTTTATTCGATGCCGTGGATGGGTCCGCGCCACCGACGCCCACTGTACATTAAAATAGCATTTTTTCCGCATAAATCTTTTTAGCCCTTCGAGCAGTAGCGAAGCACGGACCTGTGACAGTCGAACTACGTACTGAGAACTCAAAATGCCCGTAGACAAGAGGAGCGACAGCAGCTCGGCTTTCCCGGGCAGAGAGACCAGAGTCGGCATGTAGAGCCCTTGTGTCTCTGCCCAGGAACGCCGCGCTGCGGTCCCACACCTTATCTACGGCCGTTTGGAGGTTACTTTATATGCTCTTTCGTCAGGCTACATTGGGCACAAAAAGAGATTCTCGATTAAACAGAGCTGCCAGACTACTAATACAGTACTGGTCAACCATTCTTGCACACCAGAGCACGTCCCATCTGGTCTGGCGCGCCGCAACACCTGTGCGGCGCGACACACCACGGTGCGCGCTATGGTCGTCACCAGACTTGCTTACTTGTTGTAACGCTGTCCGCCATGGTCCTACAGTAAGAACAGAAATATAGAAAAACGGTGAAAACATAAGCAAAACCCCAATACCGGCAATGGCCGTGCCTCGCCGCGTAGGTGGTGAGGCGCGGCACACCAGATAGGCGGTATTCTGTGGTGCAAATGTGATTGACTGGAACCTTCATTTTTTTCTGTAGCCAAATGTAACAGGTACAGAACCGCGCCGCATGGCAGATGCGCTGCGTGCTGTCAGCTCACCACCTCTATTGGGCCCCGTGAAATAGTTGTCTTGGCTATTTTTTTTATTTTTAATCTATCTTTATTCAAACAGCCCATTCAAGGCCGAAACAACTGAGAGTTGAAATACTGGAAAGCGCTGTACTAATGTTTTCTGTTTTCGTTGATGAAAAATGAGAAAATAAAACGAAATAAAGGTGAAAAAGTAAAAAAAAATGACTGGCGACAAACCCATACCTTCTTTTCCGTACAACCTGTTCAGCTGGTCCCTGTTGAGGAAAGAGAACTGGCGTCCTGCCAGTTCTCTTCTCTGCTCAACAACCAGGCTGTTCTTGATATCGTCGAAGGCGGCGTCGATTGCCGATGTGATCTTCATGAGGTCCTTATCCAGTCCTACCGTCTTCATGTTTTTTAGAAGATCCAACGAATTCTCAACGACATCGTTCACTCCTGGAAATAACAGCATTTTCAAGCGTTTTCGAATACTTTTCACCCAAAGCTGGTTGCTAATGACCTGCAACATCCATCACAAGCTCCAGAATGGAGTCTCGATCCTTAGGATTGAGACCGGATTTCTCCAGAACTTCTGGTATTGGTAGGACACTGTTGCCTGTGTCATCCTTATAGAAAGGGAACAGATCTGGAGAGAGCAGTTTCCTGAAATAAATGATACGCATAGACATTAGAGAGACTTGAGTAGGACTATGTACGTGGGCCTTTAATAGGTCCTTTTCCTTTGAGCAGGAATGAGCTCATTCCAAATAAAAATAGTGGCAAAAATTCGCAAAAAAGTGCTAGGTGCAGACAGTAAGAAAAGATCCGGGAGCACTTCCTTAGCAGGAATGCGTTCTTTTCCAGAAAAAAATGATGAAAAAAAGGTTGCAAGAGAGTGGTAGGAGGGAGGTGTGCAGACGGTAAGAAAAGATCTGGGGACACCTTGAACGAAGAAAAAATCTCAAAAATTCCCGTTGACAAACAAAATCTCTGTAACGTCATGTACACCTAACTGATCAACGTACTTTGAAGCACTGTACTTGTCCGGTAACAGAGGTAATATCCGAGGAGATAAAAATTGAGAGTTGACATCGTTCGTGTGTCTGGACACAGAATCAACCAATCCGTACACACTTTCGTCAACGACCTTATCAGGCACCAGGTCGCGGAACCTAGAAAATTCTCTGGGATTTCCTGTATCAAGGAGCGTGATTAGCAAAGCTAGAAGAGCAAGGATTTGCCCTTCCGGATGAGGGGTGTTGCGATCCTAGTGAATTGATTCCTACCTCTCAGTGAAACTTTTCCTCCTTCTTAGTGGATTATTCTTTCCAACGACCATATCCAACATGCGATGCTTGAATTGACCCTCACGCTTCATCTCCATTACTTTATTTTGCAACTGAAATAGCATATCGCCTGGATGTGGTGCGTTCTAGCTGAAACAAGCGGTGCAGACAGTTGGACGAACTGACCAATCACAGAGCAGTCCGTGCCACCCCTTCCAAGTGCAACGCTATACATGGATTACTCTCTTCTGAATAATCTACTCAGACCTACAAAATATTGAGAATTCTCTTACCAGTTGCAATCTCGTGTAGGAATTGTGTAGTTTCATTCGATCAACGCTACTCTTATTCGTTGTGACTCTCCACACTGAGCCAAGAAAATCCGTTAGCACCTTAAGAATGGCAGCTAACGGTAAATATGGAAGAAGATGAAATAAAATAAAAAAGAGAGAAGAATCATTCGACTTGGTTGCTTAGCAGATCTAACAAGTTCATTTACTCTAGAATGAAAATTGTTCTTCATCGTTAGAGCACGGAATTTAGTAATGACATGGAATTTAAGAACGGAATAAAATAAAAAGATGAAAATAAAGCGTAAACAGTACTACTTGTATACAGATGAAATCTAAGCTTATTGTACAAAATAAAACCTGAGCATTTTTGTTTCAATCACCATATTGGTGAAAGAGAGGGGACCCAGATTTTGTGCCATTTTTTGAAAAAAAAAGTATAGAAGGCACGAAATTTGGAGCAACTGCTAAAACAAGTTAAAACTGTGAGGCTACGTTCGCAAACCGTAGATGCCAAAGAATATTCGTGAAATTCGAGTTATTCCCGGAATTTGCGAGAATTTCGTATAATTTCTGGAATAATGAGCAATTCGAGGAAAACATTATGCAGTGTGGGCCAAACATATGATAATATGCAGCTCTTATTTTTCTTTTGAAGAAGCGTGTATTGCCTCGAAGTCCAACTCAACTGGGGGATTTTTTCGCCGTCGTTCTAGCAGTACAGTGTTCCAGTAAATATTATACGTCAGGTTCAAGTCTGAAGAAGCAGTACGCTTGGGACCTCCTGAATTTACCCTGTTGGTCAGAATACACTCAATTGAGTTACTAGGTTTCGGAGGCACTTAGGACCTAGGGTTCTGCTATCTATAGAAATCCGGATTTTTCAAAAAAATCCTTTTGGAAAACGAAGGACCAATATGACCCCAAGCACTTGCGCGCCGCGGTTCGCGACTTCACTGAATGTCTCAAGGCGTCTGATTTCTGGAAAATGGAGGATATTTCTGGAGATTGTCTGGTTTTTAGTCAGTCAGTGGCAATGAACATAAATTCAATTCAAAATTTAAATTCAATTCAATTTAAATTATGTGACCATGCTGCAAATTACAACTAAATTCAATTTCTAGCTGCCATTTTGTTCATTACCGTACATATTTTCCCCACCCTGTAGTTTCCCAATCGAGATCCTTCATATGGGTGCTCACCATTTCATTTGATTACAATCACTAAAAATTGATTTTTGACACCTATGAGAAGCAACTTGCTCTTTACGTTTCAGGATATGCTCATTACCAAAGAAATTGAGCTAGGATCCTGGAGAACTCGCGAATAACGCAAATTCCGCGTTATTTATTTCGAATTCTACTGTTGTGGCTGAAATGATTTTGAAAAAAAGCTTATTCATCGCACTACAGCCCATACTTTTACAGGTGTCTTCTCCTTGGATATTAGTGACGGCACCGTCTGCATGTTTACAGGACGATACGGAGAGTCCATGCGATCCAGCCTTTTCGCTTCCTCAATGGTTTCTTTCTGGAAGATTCTGGTTTATTTTCTCTCATTTTCCCAGCCTAATATTCTCTTATTGAACCTACACTCTTATATAGTGAGAGCACGTTCCTTTTATGTCGCCGCACCACTGTTGACGACCGTCGCACTTTCGCCTTCCACCCTCTGCGCTTTTCCAGTACTTTAGATGGCTGATTCGCTTTCAGGATTCGCTTGGAATACCCACGTGTCCCTCTTTTTCGAGCCCTAGAATAACACTGTCGAGGCTATTTTTCTGCCCTGAAAAAAATCTGGAAAAAAATCGATTTTCATGGATCACAGGTACTCGTATTTGCTCAGTGTACATGTCGATGCCGATAGAAAACATGTCTCGTGAATTTACAAAAAAGGACAGTCCCCCGCGCAAAACCAGATCCACACGGCCAAGTGCAGCTAAGGTCAACCGTCTGTGCATCTTCTCAAAAGAGATCGTATTTATGACGTGATACTGAATCCAGAGATCCAGAAATCGTGCGGTTTAGCACTGTTGCGGACATTTATCGCACACTGGCGAGGTGGTTGTAAAATGGTGATAGGTGCGGCCACCGGGTACATTGCGGGTATTCCGGAAATCTCGAGGATATGTGTGGAAGCGCGTGGGCTAAGGGAGTTCAGTGGAGCGGGTTGGATAAACTAGGATAAGCTTGATTTCCCCTTACTTTTGATTTTTATTCCGTTCTGGAACATTCTCACCTACTCGTCATTGCTTATACTGACACAGAAAAAATGAGGCAGAGAATTTTCTGGAGGATTTGTAAAGTTAAGGAACACTTTCAAAGAAAAATGCTGAACAGTAACTGTACTGAGGCATCAAGGAAAATGAAGGAAATAGCAAAAACGAAAATTCAAACAAGTACTGCCTCTTTCCCTGGATGTAGTCCAAAAGAACCGGGCCATCAGTGGAACAAATGAAATTTCAATACAAAGCTGTAGACTACATTTATTTTAGCCTAAAATTTTATCGATTTTCCTTTGCATAATGGTCTTTTTATCCAGTAGCATTCAGACAATTATCCATCTAAAAATTTACATTGAAAGACCGAATAAATCCTGGATAGCTGCCCCCTCACTGATTCCCTGGACCAACCTGTCACAACCTCCCCCTGCCCTCGAAATCGACTGTAATGCCAGCGGATTTTTAGCGCTATAACTGGATTATCCCGAAAGTGCAGACAAGTTCATTTTGGGATTATTCAAAACTGACCATGATCCTGAATTGAGTCGAAAATCTGACCTTGACACAATGGGCTTCGTTTGTCCTGAGGGATTGCGTAACAACTGGGCCTTCTTCGTGAAATTCAGCTTCAGGAGCTTAGCGGCTCGGCTCCTGGCGAAATCCTTCACGGCCTTTCGGATCAACTTCTTCTTTTTCGAATTTTTCGAGCGTTTCAGGTCATCGCCAACAAAATCGTAGTAGGGACGATGCAAAGCGTACGGATATGACTTCACCTGGAATTGGTTTACATTTATTTTACTCAAAATACTACATACAATGATTACTTGCCTCAATATTAACGGCATACTCGTAAGGAATGACATTATAATGACGTGAGAAACAATAACAGGAAGTGGGTGGATGACAACTGTATTTACCCCCCCCCCCTGTCCTGAACTCTCGGCATGGTAAGCTAGTCCCTTAAGCACGCGTTTGTGCTCAACTGGTTGAGCACGCGGTCGCAGACTTCGCGGCATGCTTGCCAACTGGTTGAGCACATTGTCGCGAATGTGTTAAATCACAAGCTGCTATTCTACCCAAAGCAACATTCCATGGGTAAGGATCATGACGAAGAGGAACGGTGGGACCATTTTTCTGTGATTGGCCGATCATTTAGACCGTCCATTAGCAGAATAGAAAGCCCGACCCCTTTTGTTTCATAATCTCCTACACATATACCTCACTATCAAGAAGTAGGAGCGCGATTTTTATCAATAATAAAGGTGTATTTATGAAACTATGTGAAAATGGAGCGTTTCCCATGAATTATTATAATTTTAAGAAATCTTGATGTATAGGATTGTGCAATATCTTAGCCCATGGGCTGATAGGCAAAGAAAACCCCCACAGCGGCTTATTCTTGAACAGTACTTATTTTCCATAGTAAACGCCATGTCTTGTGTCCTTTACAGGATTCTACGCAACCCTTTTTCTCTAATATTGATCTACAAGATCCACAATTTTGAAAAATGTGATAAAGAATGGTAATGGATCTCTCAGTCTCAAACAAAATGAAATTCAAACGAATATTCCTCTGAAAGAGAACTCAAAGGAATATTTTATGATAGTGCAAAGCAAAGGAAACTCCAAAACCAAGGAATACTTCTAGAAAAAAGCAAAAAAAAAGGAGCCTTGTCGTACCAACTTCTTGTCGAATGCCTTCACAAGGCACTGCGCTCCTGATTGTAGATCATGTTCCTTGTCGATATTGTCAAGGCAGGCCACGAACGCTCTCCGGTTATTTCTAGGAGAAATCGTTACAAGTAACGTAGACAAAGTTATATCGTGAGATTTTCTGCTGGCGAATTTAAATCAGGCGAGTGCCTCAATTTTACTGTCTTTTGCCGAAGGTTAGGAAAATTTTCAGAGAGAGAGGGAGAGAGAGAGAGAGAGAGAGAGAGAGAGTGAGTGAGTGAGTGAGTGAGTGAGTGAGTGAGTGAGTGAGTGAGTGAGAGAGAGAGAAAGGTTTGCAGCACCTTGAATATTGTCTTCTAAATTTACGATTAGTCAAAAAACGTTTCTGTATTTGCAGAATGGAGAAATAGCACAGCTATCCCATGTGAACACTGTAAACACAGCGAAACGTGCTGCCCGTACGCAAGGTGAAAAACGTCCGACACCGGCTAGGTGGTATATTTGGAAGAATTCCTTCTTTTCGTGAGTTATGAGGAACGAAATCGCTATGCATCGCTTGGAAACGAGGTTGCAAACCATGCTTCGGCCACTTTTTAGCTGCGTAGAAGAACAACTCTAACCCAATAAAAGATCTTAAGAGAAATTGTCTCCAAGGAGGACATTCATTTCCACTCACCTGTCCATCTTCATGTAGAGCTCTTTACCCATAGCTCCTAGAAGAGCGCTCACAGCCTGGATGTACCAGCCGTAGTGGAGTTGTTGAACTCTTTTGAACTCCTTGTCAGTCATAGCCAGGCTTTTTATGCCGTTCAGCTTTGAGGGGGTAACAGAGGAGGAGGCCAAGCCAATTACAGCTGAAAAAAAACTTGGAAAAATAGCAGGGTAATGCAACTAAATATAGGAAAATGGAAGTAATTCAGTAACGGCGGCTCACCCAACAGGAACAGGAGCGACCACAAGCTTTTTCGACCCATAACCGGCGTCGAGACTACGATGTGAATGGAATGAGCCGTGAATGGTGAGAAAATTGAAAGTATAGCCATCCGGAGAGGCGGAACGTGGATTGCCAGCTCGACGCCGACGAAATATCGTCTGAAGGGCGGAGACGGCACAGAACGACATCAGGAGACACAGTACGCCGTCGCGGGGCGTGCTCGACGATCCTCCGCCGGAACTCGAGATCGGCACTTGATCGCCTGAACCTTTACCGTAATCAGCGCGATATAGGGAATTGTGCGAATGCGAGAGAGAGAGAGAGAAATCCGAACCACCTGGATCATTAAGATGTTCAGGTAAAAATTGTCCCAAAATGTCTCGACAAATCAGAGGGACAAACGGTTCAATGTAAAAAATATGTAAAAATATGGATAAGATTATTGGAAAAAATTAAAGTATGTAGGGAGATTTTTTAAATTCAACCACAATGCCAGCTTCTTCTCTACTCTTATTTCAGCTCTGAAAAATTCTGTCAAAACCTCACGGCAAAAAAGTGACACCTTTATTCTTACTTTGAATGATTTTCATTTTGAAGTTGTAATTTTTTATCTGAATATGAATTTTCTTTTTTTTTTTTCTTTAGTGACTCACTTCATTCATTCACTCATTCATTCACTCATTCATTCATTCATTCATTCTTTCTTTCTTTCTTTCTTTCTTTCTTTCTTTCTTTCTTTCTTTCTTTCTTTCATTCATTCATTCACCTCATTCATTCATTCATTCATTCATTCATTCATTCATTCATTCATTTATTTATTCATTCATTCACTCAATTCATTCATTCATTCATTCACTGAATTCATTCATTCATTCATTCATTCATTCATTCATTCATTCATTCATTCATTCATTCATTCAATTCGTTCATTCATTCATTCACTGAATTCATTCATTCATTCATTCATTCATTCATTCATTCATTCATTCATTCATTCATTCATTCACTCATTCATTCACTCACTCATTCATTCATTCACTCATTCGTTCGTTCGTTCGTTCGTTCACCTCATTGATTCATTCATTCATTCACTCATTCATTCATTCTTTCATTCATTCTTTCATCCGTTCATTCATTCATTCATTCATTCATTTATTCATTCATTCATTCATTCATTCATTCATTCATTCATTCATTCATTCATTCATTCATTCATTCGCTCATTCATTCATTCATTCATTCATTCATTCATTCATTCATTTATTCATTCACTTATTCATTCGCTCATTCATTCATTCATTCATTCATTCGCTCGTTCATTCATTCATTCATTCATTCATTCATTCACTCTCTCATTCATGCATCCATTTATCTTTCATCTTTTTTTGCTCCAATTCGTTAACACTTTCTTTGCCTCCTCTAATTTCCCTGCCATTTTTTGCTCACCAATCTGGAGCAGCGCAAACACCGCAAGGTCATAGTTTGACAAACCAACATTGAGCTGTACTAAGTGGTTTCACGACAAAGTTATGCCTTATTGTTAGACGATGGACTGAGATAGTACCATTGAAAGTTCAAAAAATGATCTCGAAGTGATCGGTCACGTCATGAGACGTGAGCGTCTGGCTATCTCTTTTTACGAAGTCCGCTTAATGACCGTTCTGTAGCGGTCGTAAATGCATCAAGATGTATCACCTATTCTTGGACACAATGGCAGGTGATCATTTGATCTTCTAGAACTTTTTACATCTGGTTATCTCACTTTTGATACAAGGCAATTCTCTTCAAGTAGGAAAACTCTTATTGTACAGGCGTACTAGTAGTACATGTAGTATCCAGTAAAAATTGCCCTGAAAATGAGACTTGGAAGAGAATGGAGCTCAGGCGAAGCCACGATCGCGTGCCAATCCGGATTTATAAGCATGCAACCGAGGAGATGTCCTAAACTTCTAGCAAACCAACGCAATAAAGGACAAATGAGTATACAGAGCCTATCAGGGTTTTCGTGAGAGTCCGCCAATGCTTTTCGCTACGTGCCGCGAACTATGAACAAGCCTAAAGCCCATGAGCGTCAACAACTTGCCACTGCTACAAGGCGGCAAAACTCTGTTAGGACTTGTGCGCATCGGTTTCCCTGTCCGCATATGAATAAACAGTGAATTTTAAATTGAGGCTCCAATATGTTTTTCTTCCATATGATACTGATAATCTCAATAAGATAGGGCTTGTTGGAGTGAGAGTAATATTCATTTTCACTTTCTCGTCTTTATCGATCATGAGTGACCAACTTGCTACTCCTCACTCCCGATCACTGAAAGATGCGAAGGTGTGCAGGATCACAAAATGCCGTTACATCCTTCAATCTGCACACTTATAATGAATTGATTGTTCAGGCTCCAAGCGTGCAGGGAAAGACGCCAAGATTGGTAACACCACAGTGAGTTCTAGACTTCGACTAACCATGGCACTATTTCAGAAGGGAACTTTTACTCATAATCTCAGTAATGACAAAGAAAACGGGCTTCATAGGATTTACCACTGACGTCCAGATTCTGGATTTTAGTAGTAGCGTATTTGAAGGTATCGCAGCGACTGACGCGGCCTACGACTACAGGAGCCGCGATTTTTCACAGAAATGTTCGAGCGCGCTAACATTGCCTAGAAGAGCACTCGTGTAGCAGCTAATGCTTGTAGCGTATAATCATGACCAGAAGATACATGTATGCGTGATGAGATGGACGCGCTACGCAGCTCTGATTCAAGCATGACCTGAGCTAAAGGGTAGTCTACAGTAATGTCGCAAAAAAAAACCGCGAAATCTCGCACGATCGCGGTGGCGTAACAATCCCTGTGTTTCGTCTGCGCGTGGGCTTTGTCAGGGTGGCTTTGTCTTAGTCTATAGCTGTATTTATAGCACATCGGAGTCCGACCCGGATCGATACGTATCATTTGGTATCCGACGGGATCGGACTCCGACGCACTATGAATAACGCTTATGCTTCATCACGTACGCGTGACGAACGCACACCGCTAATAGTTTCCCCAGACTTCGCCATTTCGAGGTGAATCAAAATGAACCGGCGATAGAAGAGATAAGGATCGTGGAAATGATACGTATCGATTGTCATGTGGATCGCCTGGAACGCTGCCAAACGGAACTCATCGCCGGTACTCTCGAGGATGTGCCCACAATGAAGTGGCGATGTGAGTGATGGCGATAATGGGAAGGATGCGTATCGATTGCCACGCCCCTTCGATTATCATCCCTCTTTCGTCTGGGGTTCCCTCATTCACTTTATCCATGTGGCGACCGCCGGCGGTCGTGGCGATCGCCACTACAGCCAGCGGTCGTGGCGATCGCCACTACAGCCAGCGGTCGTGGCGATCGCCGCGATCGCCGGCGAAGTCTGGGGATACTCTAATGCAAGCTGCTCTCTAGAAATTACAAGTAACCTACGATTCCTGTGGATATTGCAATTGGGGTAGATACCAGGTGGTTAGATTGACTCCGATATCAAGGCCTGTACTGATCGATCGTGGAAAGCGATTCGTTGGGGAAAAGGGGGGAGGGAGGGGGCACTAATATTTAGACTCACCTGTAGAAGTAGGCCATACTTCACAGCGATGGTGATGTTCTGAAGTGTGCCATGGGTCTGAGCCTTATGTTTACGTTTAAACGAGGCTTTAGGTTTAAACGCATGGCACAGCCCTGAGAAGATGGCTGATTTCGTAACTATCCTTTCCCAAAAGAACGGTGATCCCTCAGAACTTAAGAACTACCGACCGATTTCTGGACTAGCGGTCTTATACAGAATTCTGACAAAGGTTATAAATAAGCGATTTGAAAAAAAATGATACACACAGAGCAGCCTCGGCAGCAACTTTTTTTCGAAGGAACTATTGTACCATTGACCCTCTTCACACTGTTGTTGAGCAAACGGTGCAACGAATATCGAATACCAGTATTCATTGCATTTGTCGATTACGAAAGCACGTTCGATACCGTAGAGGTGAACACATTCTGGAACGTTACAAGAACAAGGAGTGCACGCTCCACTGAATGCATTTTCAGGATGACTATAGGCGAACGCTCTCACAGTTGTCAAAATTCGCGATACATACCCATAAACATCTGTCGAGGAAGTCGTCAAGGAAACACATTTTCACTAAAATCGTTCAGTGCAACTCTCGAACACGTTCGAAATGTGACATAGAACAAATATGGACATTCTGTCAATCGCATGCAGTTGACCACTTTGCGTTTCGCTGACGATGTTGTACTGATCGCGAAATCAGCTCAAAAACTGTAAACTATGACGACCGATCTCGAGGAACAGCCATGAAACTGCGGCCTGAAGATAAGCGCTTCGAAGGCAACGGTTATGATAAGAGATGGGTCAGAAATCACCCGCAGAGACGTTCAGCTCGAATGTATGGAATCATTCATATACCTCGGGCAGAAGGTTACACTCAGTCGTAATCATTCCAGAGAAATGACACGCCGAACTCAAGCTGGATGGACTATTTTTAGTGAAATCAGAATTTCGGTTCATCTAGAACTGTCGAAATGAAGTGGAAAAGAACCTTATCCAACATGTGCATTTCATCTGCGATGATATATGGAGCTGAGACGGGTGTTGACAAAATTTGACAAACATGGCTTGCCTATGCTCAAAGACGAATGGAACGAACGTCTTGTGGATAGAAGAACAAATGCATGGTTGGGTGGAGTCACTAAGGTCAAGGATGTAGTAGCTAGCGCTATCAAAAGAAAGTGGGCTTATTCATGGAAATTCGCCACGTCAGCTGAGGTAAAATGGTCGAAAGAATTCGTGGAATGTCTCCCACCCCCCGAACGTTCACTAAGCCGACCAGAAGCATGATTGCGCAATGATTTTCTGAAGATACTTGAAACATGCAATTGACAGCGTACCACGAGAGAGATGACGAAAAAAGAATGGATTGATCTAACAAAGTGCCGCATATTGCAGAACAGTGATCGGCAAATAAATCCTAAATTCTGCATTCTAGGCTTAGTAGCCCGGGCTGAAGCCCACATCTATAGGGTGGCTCACTCCAACTTCTTTTTTACCTGATCAATTGAATAATCAATCAACTCGTGATGGATGTGAAGATTGTTCTTCCATATTAGGCCACCTCGAGAGAGGCGTTTGAAAAAGTCTATCTAGCGACACAAGCAACGCAATCGCTGCGATTTTGTCGCTAGTCCAAATGTTCAAGTTTACCAACACACCAAAAAGTGTGTGGTTGTGCATTAAAAGGCCACAATTCATACTGCTTCTTATGAGGGCCGATCAAAAGCAGTTGCATCATTAGCAGTGCAAATCAACCTGCACACCACAGAAAGATCGCCGAATCGTGGCGGGACCTACACGAGAGCTGCGGAGA
This sequence comes from Ancylostoma ceylanicum, assembly GCA_000688135.1. NCBI lineage: Eukaryota > Metazoa > Nematoda > Chromadorea > Rhabditida > Ancylostomatidae > Ancylostoma > Ancylostoma ceylanicum. The sequence goes on along the minus strand of JARK01000120.1, from coordinate 27,570 downwards.
GAGTATGCCTCAAGTAACAGGGCCAAATAGGTCCCGCCGCAACTCTGCAACCGCAACGCTGTGAAAGCGCTTACGCATTCCCTCTATCTTTCCGACATGGACTTCAAATTGCATTGCCGACACCATGAAGCAGTGGCGGAAGCAGGGGGGGGGGGGGGG
>JARK01000120.1:15375-26380 GCA_000688135.1 Ancylostoma ceylanicum | reverse complement strand
TCCCCTCCCCCCCCCAACCTGGCTGGACCTGGCTTTCATCACTTGCATCATCTACTGGAATCGCACTTGGCATAGGTTTCACCACTGAGAAAAAGATATTGAAATAGAAATTTAAAAAAATCCGATACGTACCTTATGCAAGGTCCAAGGAGGTGAGGATTGCGGGAATTGTGTGGAATGACAAGGAGTTCTTCTACGGGAAACTAGCGCCTCATCACAACGTCTTTTTATTTCTCTTGATTGGGCGGAGCTCATTAGTTTCCACGCCGCCTTCAGCACTGTTTAGTCTTTCGTGCGGTGATTTCAACTAATAACCATTTCGTGCCAATCATTGAACTAATATTAGGGTTGCGAGGTCAGCCATGAAAAAAATGGAAAACCCAGGAAGAAAGAGCGTTCCATTTTGATTGCAAACTACAAAACAAATAGGACAACCACTGTACTCATACAAAAATGGTATTGTTGTTCAAAATCGGTATGAAAATCGTGGTTAGAGATCACATCAAGGGATCCCCGTGGACATTCACTCATTATCGAAATTTAACGGCAATTATTCAGCCTTGAAACATTTCCAAACGTTATAACGTTCTCAAGTAAGGAAAAGAAATAAGGATTGACGAAAATATACGTTAGGTCACGAAGGTCTGAAAAACCTGGTTCTCTGGCAAGGTCTCCTGCTGCTATTGGAGAAGTGCTCAGCGAACGTGATATCCGAATGAAAATCGACCCGTCTCTGATGAAATCATTGTAAGTATACGATTTCAACCTATGATTTCTGAAAATTTACGAACCGAATGTTGCGTAATGTTTAGAGTGAAAAAAGCTTCGGAGCAGCAGCAGTCACTGATGTCACAACACGTGGGTTATGAATTTCCTAGAAAAACATTCGGTGTAAATTTCTGCTGATTCGCTCAGGAGAAATATGTAGGCGCAGTTCAGCTCGTCGTTGCCGATATACTCAGCGTGGAGTGGTGCACCTTGCCTGTGACAGTGAATTTGATGCTTATTGATTTTTGAACGGAGCATTGATGGCGTCGCTTCACCTATAGATACGCATAGAATCCATCCTTGCAGATAACACTTTGAGGCGAGGTTCTGAGACCCCATCCGACGTGGAATATAGTGACAGCCAAACATAAATATTTGGCCGATTCTGAGCGGTATAACCGCCAACTCAAAGGAATTTCAACATCGAGTGCATCGCGTCCTTCTAGGTTCCTATTAGAACTCTACTATATTACCCGCTTTTTTTCTTTCCTGGCATTCGCTTTTACTTGTCTTTTGCTCAGAAAAACACCTTGATGATTATGGGTCCTGTTCCCGGACTTTCTAGCCTAAGCTGACGTGCGCGACGATGGCGGTGACCGATCCGCGGCCTCGACAAGGACGCCGCGCAGCCGCGCCGCACGTGCCGGAATCGTTGTCGTCAGCTGTCGGGGTGCCATTCCTAAGGCGCTTTCCTTCCAAATCTGGTGAAATCTCCACTTTTCATGTTTCATGACGAGAAATAGCATAATGGCAGCAAACGGCATCGGTTCCGGCGCTCGCGGCGCGGTTGAGCGGCATGCTTGTCAAGGCGTGGATGGGTCCCCGCCACTGGCGCTCGCTGTGTGTCACCTGTGCTCCATAAAAGTGGGCGCGGTTGTTCTAGTAAAAGCTACGCATATGGTTGTGAATCAGCCCGTCTGACACCTCTTTTTTTATTCCATACCACATCTCTTGAGCAACGATAGCGCTGTTGTCGGACATTCCAGAGGTAGGAGCACTCCTGTCTCTAAATTGGGGTCTTTTGGAATTCCCGTACAGGCCTCTCTTATCCAGGGCAATAGATTAATGATGCTTTGTCGGCCACTGGGTACAACGGAGTACAACGTACTTCGACGCGATCACAACTAATCATAGGAATTCGTCCCCGATCCAAGGATTTTTTCATGTGTGTAGAAGAAAATTGTTCTAGGACTCACGTACATTGGGTAATGGACTTGAAGTGAGTCATAACACATGCAAAATCAACGACAGTGTTCCTCACGGAGCAAAATATGAAGCCATTGCAGCCATTGCTTGCATTTTGAAATCGTGAAAAATTGTTCTTGCAGAAGCGCTCCACAGCGCGTACACCACGTAGCCGAAGACCGGCACCAGCAAAGACGCTGTTGAAGTCGATCGAATGCCTGGATTATCCGGAGTTTCTCGACAAACACTATGAAAAGATAGAGCCAGGGGTGAGGAAAATCTGAAAAAACTCCCGCTTTCATACAGTAGGTGCCTTTCCCAGTGTCATCCATGTGCATCTACAGATTCACAAGATACATTATACAATGACAGAGTATCGTGCGGTCATTCAAGACGCCAATCTGCTTTTATCATGTGGGTGACTAATTGTCATCAGGCAATTTTTCCAAAAGAAAAGCTCATCAATAATGAAAGCTAACGTTGCGAAGGTTTTGCCTGGAAAATCTTGAATTTTTCCATTTAAACACTGTGATTCTATCAAAATACTATTTAAATAAAACCCAAACATTTGCATTCGAAGATGTCCTCGCAGTTCTACTGCACCTACTCGTTTTCCAGGTAAAATCTAACTTTTCAGCAGAGAAAACACTGATTGATGTGGATCCTCCAGTAGTAATTGTCGGTGACATTCATGGGCAGTTCAATGACCTTATTAATATGTTTCTGCTCATCGGACGACCACCAGAGAGGCGATATTTATTCCTAGGTACGCTTGCAGTTATATCCAAGGAACTTAAATGATGTGTTCGAGGCTCCGTTAATCATAATCTCAACTGGTTCTCCATTACTTTTCTAAAGAAGCTACCATCTGAGATAGGCGAATTTCACTCTCGAAAAGCCTACTTGCCTGCCTGTTACAGCATTTTCTGTACAGCTCCTTGGAAATTTTCCAACTGCTAACCATTTCCAGCTTCTAAATAACGCAATCCTTATGAAAACCAGAATTTGTGTGAAAACTTCTGCTCCCAAGTCAATTAGAGTGCATAGAACTGGTTGCATGACAAAAGGTACACTGCTAGGCTGTGATTGGTCCGTTCATGAGCGCGTCGCGGCTGCAGCGTTCGAAGGTACGAGCGGCGCTGGGAAGAAATAGAGAGGTTTTCTAAGGTCAGAAGGGAGATGGATGCTGTCAGAGCCGGTAAATTGTAAGGAGATGGGAATCAGTGTCATTCAATGCGTTGTATTTGACGAACCAAGCTGAATTTAAGAAGCATGCGCATGCGGCGCGGTCGCGTCGCGACGTACGTCTTGACGGCCTCCCCATAGAATGTAGGTAGTGCTCGGTTGCACAGAGCTGATTTTCCTGCTCATAAAGTCATCCTTTTTTGGGCCTTCCCATTGTTTTGCTGTCCTTCCCGAACTGGGGTCCACGAGTCCTATGCGCTGAGGACTAGGAGTCTTTCTGGAGACTCTTCCAACCATGATCTGTGACGTGCTGTAGCCTTATCGACAACATTTAAGAATCCCTCCATTAGAGTTCCAGTAACTGTTCCCTGACTGGATTGCTTTTTCCAGGAGATTATGTAGATCGTGGAATGATGTCAATCGAATGTATGATGCTACTACTTGCCTATAAGGTTATAAGGAACCTCAGCATACAGAATGTTGTTTTAAAAAGGCAAAATTTTTCCAAAAAATGCAGGTCTGCTATCCCACCTCCGTCTACCTGCTCCGAGGCAACCATGAGTGTGCCCGAGTGAACAAGAAGTATGGGTTTTGGAACGAGTGCATCAGTCATTTGGGTGATCAAGGCGAAACCGTCTGGGCAATGTTTCAGGTAGCATGGGAATGTTATTTCAGCTATTATTATAGCAAATAATGAATCTTTCAGAGGTGTTTCAATAACATGCCGGTGTCAGCGTTGGTAGCAACGAAAATCCTCTGTATGCATGGTGGTCTGTCACCAAGTTTGGAATCGCTTGATGTAAGGAATGTAGTATCGCACAAAATGTTGGGTATCCTGAGAAAAATTATTTTCAGGACGTCAGAAACACCATGAAGCCTGTGAGAAACCCTTTTAGAGGGGTAATAAATGACATGCTGTGGGCAGATCCTGACATGAGCATTTTGGACTGGCGCACCAGTACACGCGGCTCTGGATTTGCCTTTGGGTCACATGTGAGTTATGTGTCTTACAGTTTTGCGCTTGGCTCCCTTCAGTACTATTACTAGTAACGACCAAGAAATCCAGTAATAGATTTCAGTGTACGGTGAGCGTCGGTGGCGGTGACCCATTCACGGCCTTGACAAACACGCCGCGCAACCGCGCTACGCGCGCCAGAATCGATATCGTTTCTTGCCAGTATGCTAGTTCTCGTTAGGAAACATGAAAAAAGTGGAAAGATCGCCAGATTGGTAAGAAAAGCGCCTAGAAATAGCACTCCGGTGGCTGACGACAACGATTCCGGTGCGTGCGGTGCGGTTGCGCGGCGTCATTGTCGAGGCCGTGGATGGGTCAACGCCATCGACGCGCATTGCATATAATATTGCACTGGAATCCGGAAATTTCTCCTTTTCCATCCTGGGCCACAACACCTGTTTATTTCAGGGTTCAGATTTCTCCAAGGAAAATGAACCAAGAAAAGAAAAACCACGCGTTTGAGTCAATAATTCAGTGCTTTGTTGTAAATCACCTGTATCCTTGCGCAGCATAGGTTATAGATCATCACAGTCCGCACTAATTGGCTATGTGCGCAAGATTCCATGGGCTACAAAAGTACACACAGCGAACTCCAAACGGTCGTAGACAAGGGCCAGGACCGCGGCGCGGTTTTCCTCCGTGTCTCTGCCCAGCAGGCCCGTCGCCTCGGTGCAGCAGACAACTAGAGTCCCCGCGCCGCGGTCCTGTCCATTGTCTACTACCGTTTGAATTTCACTTTACATGGGAACATTGGCGCCCTCTTCGGATAGTTTTATCGCATATTTGAATAAGCCAATTCATAGAAAGGAGGTGCTGGTAAGACGTGGATGATTCTGATGTCACTCCGTCAGCAGAACAAGAAAAACATCTTTTAGGTGATCGACGATTTCTGTGAACGATTTGGACTTGAACTTATTGTACGCGCTCATCAGGTAATTTTTACCTGGAGTTTTATTAGCAATATTGCGTTGGATGGAATCCGTAAAAAAAGGACATAGGAAACTTTCTGAAAAAAGCACCTGGCCCATTGGAAATACCAGGGTTAAAATTTACTATGCTGTCATTCACTGCCATGGATGTTTGCAACGGTTGCTCGATGACGTCCTTCGCATTTTGTGACTCAGAACTTCCTGAGGAGAACTGCATCTTTCAAGCTGGCCATTATCCATCACAATCGACGGTACATTTGTATTCCCTTAATTTTTAGATGTGTCTTGATGGCTTCTGGGTAACCCCAAGCAGACGACTTCTCACCTTATTTTCTGCACCTATGTACTGCAATTTATACAGGTAAGGGGATTAGGGGTGTTTTTTTTTTTTTGACACATTGAAATGAAAATTGCAACTAGAGTGTTGGCCGAATAAAAATCGTGTAAATAGTTCTACTAACGATTCAATTGTCCATCTAAAAAATCGAATATTCCAATAGAACTGCTTCACAGACTTTATTATCTTTAACCCAAGGGTGTAGGGTTAAAGATAATAAGGTCCGTGTGGTTTTCGTTTGTCGAATCGTCAGAACTGCTCCTATCCTGCTCTTTCGCGAGAGATTGACTTTGGGGACTATGCAGGTTTCTGGATGAGTGCTTGTGTCCTGACTTCATGACCTCTTCAGACAGGTCTAACTCTGCCTGTACGTGCAGTAGCCATTTTCCATCTGGTGAAAAATACTTTAGTGAAGTCCGGAAACCAGATACTGTGTAGAACTACGTACTATTTATTTATTTATTTATTCATTTATTTAATATACTGAAACTATCAGTGTGCCAACATAAAACCATATTGTGTTAGTTTCAGCGGAACGTGGTACTAGTTCCTGTATAATAAGTCTAACCACCTGCCCCCCCCCCTTTATCTGATCCATTTTATGTGTTATACTCCTGTTCCCATCTCTTTTCAAGGTGTGTTTCATTGTCAGGAGAGAAGGGGCGTAACCAGGCGACTCTGATTGGCACATTCGGGCCGCCCGTCGCGCCTTCTTGGTTGGCTCGTCCGGTGCTAAGCACAAATAGCCCAAGTATTATGGGACTGACGCTGTTCGACTTTAAATAGATGGGCGTGACGAGCGGTCCGAGTGCGCCAGTCAGAGTCGTCTGGCTACGCCCATTTTTTCCCTCACGATGTTACACACGCCTCTGTTCATGCTCCATTTTCACAAAGTACCCTGGCTTTACACTAAGTACCATATCTGTCTAAAACTGCAAAAATATGTAAATGAATAAATATTCTCATTTACCAGAAATGCTGGAACTGTTCTTGATGTTGACGAGAATTTGCGCTGTCAGCTGATATCAATGGTCCCAGAATCAGTAAGAAACCTAAGGCATACACGCCACATTCGAATTCCCGTCAATTATGGATACTGTTTCCAGAGAGGTTGTCGCGACCGTGTTCTGAGACAGAATCGCTTATGGGACGAAACCGTGGACTACATTTGCGAGCGTCCTTTGGCGTAGAAGATGTAGATTTAGGGATCTGTAGCTGTTTTTTTAACGATTAGCTCACAAATTTACTTCTGAGTTGATGGGGCTCGTGTTTCCGCGAGCTCCATGGATATTTTGCTTTTTTATATGTGTTGTTTGTTTTAAAATTAATAAAATTTGAAGCCATAGTTCTAAACATTACTGTGACTTTTTATACGAAATGAAAATCAATCATTTATAGTCCTTCTCAAAAAGATAGATGTATTCTGTGACTGCAGAATCACGGCGGGACCTGAACTAAAAATGCGAAGAGAGCATGCTCCAAGCGAGAGGGTCGAGTAGGTCCCGCCGCGATTCTGCAGCCGCGACACTGAGAAACCGCACACGCAATCCGTCTATCTTTTCGTCAAGGACTGTGTATGGAAATGCATCCTTGAAGAAACTCAAACAAACAATGCCTTTACTACTTGCATGACTAACAAGAAAGCGATTTCAAATGCAACGAACACAAAACGACACAAACGTAATATACACGTAAAGAAGTGAAGAGAGGAAAATGCACAGCTAACAATAAGTTAATTACCTCAATAACCAATATTCTCACAGACACTCTTATAGAGTGGCCTCAGTCGGTTTAAACCAAGTGGTGTAAAATGCCAAGATGTGTTTATAAGAATAACTTTGGTCCTGTTGTCATAAACTTGAAATGTACCATTGGTAGTAAACACCGGATCATAATCAATTATACTGCACTTAGAGCACATCGACACGGATTTGGCTAATCTTTCACGAGCGTACTCCATGTCCATCGTACTGTTCAGGTACATTGCCTCAAATCGTTACTATTAAGTGACCTAACATCTGATGTACATTTAGGAAAGGGTTGATATTGCATATTAAAGAAATATCCCTTGTAGAAAAAGTAGAAGTCGCTGACAAATGAAGTTTATCTCAAAAATGAGGCTGTTGAATTGTTGTCGTTGTGGTAATTTTTGTTTTGGAGTCAAAGAGACAGGTATTATTTCTCAACGCAAAAAAAAATATTAATGGAGTATAAAAAATGAGGTATAAAAATATAAGTATAAAAAATATAAATCAGGGAATCCCCTTTTCAAATAAAAAGGAGGGAGAACTTCCATTTCCATAAGAATTGCGGAGTGAGTTTTAGGAAAAATGTAGGTGAAGAAAATAGGGCCGTGTAAATTCATGTCCATGGCGGTGACCCATCCATGACCTCGGCAAAGACGCCGCGCAACCGCACCGCACGCGCCGGAATCGTTGTCGTCAGTCGTCGGACTGCTAATTCAAGGCGCTTTTCTTCCCAATTTGGTGATCTTTTCATTTTTTTCATGTTTCATAACGAGAAGTAGCATAATGGCAGCAAACAACATCGATTCCGGCGCGCGCGACACGGTTGCGCGGCGTGCTTGTTAGGTCCGTGAATGGGTCACCGCCATCGATGCACACTGTATGATAGTTGAATATACCGGTTCCATTTGTTTATGTCCTCGAATTGCGTTGGCGTGAATTGAGGGAAAGTTCAATATTGGTCGTGGAATCGCATTGAGGACAAAAACGTGATCTTTGACATTCCGTGAAAGCTCGAGAAGTCTAGCGGTAGTTTGTTTCACTACCCCTTCGGCTTCCAATGTGACATTCCTTTTGGGAAAAGTGAGCCATCTGATATACCTGAAAAATCCAGAATTTTTATCAAAGCCTTGCTAGAGGATTCATTCCGTAAGGAATTCTCCAAGGCCAGAGTTTGTACCACACCTGGCAAGTATAAATAGGATGTTTGGCTTATATTCGTCCACGACTTCACGAAAATTGTCATGCGAGTTCACACAATGTTCGAATTCTTGGCTGTACGTGAACATATCACACCCTTCAAATAAGCATTAAAGTACCACAAAAGGGGTCCTGGAAACAAAAACAGGAAAAAGTACAGAATCAGATTTGAAAATTTCCAAACTCAGCACCTACATACATACATATCAGTGGCGAACGGAGGTGGGGAGGGAGCCCCCTCTCCCGAGAATGGGTCGCCGAATTTTTGAAATTGCTTTACAATAGAAACAAAAATCTTGTAATGGTTTATTTTTATTTGTTTATTTTTATTATTATTTCCTAAATATTGATTATTTATCAATTATTATTAAAATTAATATTTTTACCAATTTTATTTTCCGTCTGGGTCCACAAAACGGCGGAAAACCAGAAAACCAAACCCCAATTTTTTCCCACGCCCCCCCCCTCCCGCCCACTTTCTGCGTCCGCCACTGATACATATCTACATAAATATGTATAAATATGTGTTATGTTTCTAATAAGATGTAATATTTGGAAGGTTCAAAAACGCTCCAATACTGATACTAAGAATTCTTCCCCTCCTGTTGTAGTCTCCTGCTCTTACCTGGTATTGTAAATATTTTCATCTCCACATCAGGCCTATAGCACATTTCATGGATAATCCTTCCTTGATTGGCTGCGTAGCTATTCCCGATTACCAAGATCTTATGTGCAGAAGTGTTTCTCTGGGAAACAACTATGGGTTAACTAGATTTTCACTTTTAGAGCAGGGATGAGCGGAATTACTGCGTAAGACTGGAAGTCGGAAGCTGAGAGAGACTTGAGATACAAGAAATTTGGAAGGAGCAAGAACAGTATCTTTGACTTTGCATAACTAAGCTGCCGAAAATTCTTCAGGAATCCAGAAGCTATAGACTTGCATGAGGTCACAACTAAGAAATTTCCGACTTCCGAAAACAGGATTTCCGCTCATCCTTGGTTGAGAGCCTGTGAACTTTGAACAGCTCTGATATACGAAAAGCTTTCTTTGAAATACAAGAAAAGGAAAACGAACCTCCTGCGGAAGATCACACCATCCCCAAGGTTCCCCACTGCGATAGGAGCACTTTTTATATGAAAGGTAAGGGACATCATTGATGTCGAATAGATAGTTTATGAGCAGCACCTGTTCTGAAAGGTAATTTTCAAGTAAACTGCCAAGCTCACTCATTTAACAAACATTTTTTGCACAACTTAATGACACAGTCCCACCTCAGGATAGTTTTTGAGATTTCCGCATTAGACGGATCTCCAGTGACTGCTAATCAGGATGGTATAAGTGATCCCGTTCGAAACCACCAAAAACCCCCGTTTTCGACACCCAGTCCTGGAGGAGCTAGTGGGCGGAGTCGGGGCGGGGCCTAGGCTCCTTTCGATTAATTCACTCTCGGAAGCGGACTTTCTGAGGATAATTTTCTTCATCAGAAGAGTCCCTCACCCACATCTTAACAGATTAAAAACCTCATGTGCGGCCAGAAAGGGAGTGCATGGCGCGGAAAACATGCAATCTCGAGCTCATTCGAGGAGCCAAGTTGGGACTACAGCGTTCCCGTATCCCGAACTCCACTGCCGACAATACATGAAATGCAGTTTCCATTCTACTAGGAGGTGAATGAGGAACATTTTCGATGAGTAAGATTATCCTCAGAAACTGCGCTCCTTGAGTTGAATTAATCAGAAAGAGGTTTGGATCCTTCCCTCGACTCCGTCCACTGGCTCCTCCAGGAATGGTCATCAAAAACAAGGTTTTTCGACGGTTTTGAACGGGATCACATACACATTCTGAATAACAGCCATTGGAGATTCTTTTGATGCGGAAATCTCAAGACGATTTTGAGGCGGGACGGTGCCTTTAAAGGCAGCACCCACGAAAAAATTCGTTACCCAGAATTCAACGCGATCTTGGGTATTTGGCCATGAAAAACGTAGATAGAGTGTTCATTTGTCCCAGAACTCATGGCGAAATGGTTTTTGGATACCACCAATTTGCTGCTTCATAGCAAGTTGGCCGAGTTACGCGGATGGAGTAGATCAAGAAAGTCGATAACGCTGCCTTTGTTTTCGACAAATTTTATTAGCGCACATGGAAACTTGACTAATTTTGCAGCTTTTCTGGAGGAGAACAAGCATAAACGAAAAGGAATTAGGATGTTTACTCCGGAAACGTACCTCATGAAAAGAAAGAAAACTTATGGTTAAGTTTAAAGCGCCAAGAAAACTTAAATTCATACCAGATGTGAAAATTTGACACTTCCGAGTAAAACAAGGGATCATATTGTCGAAGAACAATTGAGAGGACTTAAACAGAGGGTAGCAGATTATCACAGTGAGAAACTTCTCAAAATGAGCATGAGAAACAAACGTTACCTTTGGAAAACCGACTGACGGCGGCAGAAAACAGCTGATACGCACTCCGCTACAACTCGCCTGGGGATCCCCGGATCCCATGTTCAACTTGTTATATCTCGAGAATGCGGATGCCTTTGGTAGTGCAACTTGCGTAGAACTACTGGGACAATCGTTCAGACCCCAAAACATTCAAAATTTTTGACATGAAAATTATCGTGGGTGCTGCCTTTAA
>JARK01000119.1:92450-130403 GCA_000688135.1 Ancylostoma ceylanicum | reverse complement strand
TTTAGATCATTCCTTATTAGAAATCCTAGGTCCTCTATTTCATCAACAGAATGGAGCTCCTGACCTCCGATATTGTAATGGAAGCAGTGATTTTTGGCTCCTAGATGCAAAACTTTAGTTTTTGCCTCCGACAGCGGCAATCCCCAGTCTTTCGACCATTGCACCACAACATCGACTGCCTCCTGTAGAAGTCTTCGCTCATTATCGTTATTGACGGGTAAATACAGCTTAAGATCATCGGCAAAAGCGCAGCATTCCACTTTCAAAGCTTCAACATGAAGGGGAAGGTCATAAGTATAAATGTTAAAAAGTACCGGCGAAAGAACTCCTCCTTGAGGAACGCCACTTGGGGCAGGCCTAGGAGTAGAAAAAGCTGAATTTACGCGAACTGAGAATGTTCTTCCTGAAAGAAAAGAGTCGATCCATAAGCAGATTCTAGGATGGACCCCTATCATATTGAGTTTGGCTATTAATTTTGTGTGACATACTTTGTCAAAAGCCTTTGCAAAGTCAAGGTATACTACATCAATACTCTTACCACAGTCCAGGTTACTAGTCCAGTGATTGAGAGAGTGTAACATAGCTGTTATCGTAGATTTACCCTTTTGAAATCCATGCTGGCTTTCCGAAATGATGTGGTGCTTATCCAAGTGACTCACGATCCGCTTTTTAAGAAGTTTCTCGAATGTCCTAGCAAACAATGATGTTATGCTAACAGGGCGGTAATTTTGAGGAGAAGAAAAAGGAGGTTTTTTCGGGATAGGCGTAACGTACGAATGTTTCCATCTTTTCGGCACTTCTGCCCTCATAAAGCTCAAGTTAAAAATTAGCTCGAGAGGCCCAGCAATAACATCAGCGACACCCTTAATGAAGTGCAGCGGAATATTGTCAGGTGTTCTTGAATGAGAAGCGGGCCACTTAGCCAGTAGAGTATGAATTTCGTCTCTCGAAAACCAAATTGAGTCTTCCATAACTGGAAAGCACCGTTGCACGCTTAGCTCCGTCAGGTAAGTTTGCGAAAGGAAGGATTGTTCAAAGACGTCAGCAAGCATCTCTGCTCTGCGAGCATCATTGCGCACTTCACTCCCGTCTGAACCTATTAGTACTCCCACCTCAGTTTTACGCTTAATCCTAGCATTCAAAAACTTATAAAAGGCATTTTTGTTTTTGGACANTCTCTGCTCTGCGAGCATCATTGCGCACTTCACTCCCGTCTGAACCTATTAGTACTCCCACCTCAGTTTTACGCTTAATCCTAGCATTCAAAAACTTATAAAAGGCATTTTTGTTTTTGGACTCAACTATTTTCTTTTCAATAGAGGAGTTGAATTTTTTCAATTTCTTTTCGAATCTTTTATTCAACATCCTATACCTCATCCATCTCTCCGGACTGTTCCCCATCTTTGCCTCTTCCCATGCTTTACATTTCATACGGAACAGTGACTGAAGATATTCTGGTAAACTACCCCTTGTAACAGTGGTCTGAGTTACTGGAACGAAAAGATCAATGCAGTGAAAAAGAATGGCTAAAAACATTTCGTATTTTTCATCCACCGACGATACACTGTTAAAAGACCCAATCCAATCAACAGTAAGTAAGTAAGATGCTATTTTGTTGTAATCTGCTGCCTTGTAATCGCGTTTCAGAACCTTTTTCTCTTTGTTCACACATACGTTTAAGCTGAAATATACAGTTGCATGGTCGCTTGTACCTATCGGTGCTCTAACATCAACAGACCGCACAAGTTCACTATCATTGCATAAAACCAGGTCAAGAGTTTTCTCTCCCAACGTTTTGCTTTTAACTTGCTGTTCTAAGGAATGACTCGAGAACATTTCTAGAAATCGCCTGGAGACTGAGGTCGAGCTAGTGGGTGCAGGTAATTCCCATGCAATGTCAGCAAGGTTGAAGTCACCTGTAACAACAGTGCAATGATTACAAGAGCTTAGGTCGCTGATGGCCCTTACTAATTGTTCAGATATGGCCATACTACAAGCTGGTGCCCTATAGACTGCCACTAATCGGACGCGACATTGGTTTACTTCCAAGTCAACAGAAAGAATCTCATAGTCCCCACCAACTGCTTCCTTGAAAACGAGAGTAGAATTGCATACTTTATCTACCAGAACAGCTACACCTCCCCCTCGCTTACCAACACGGTCACATCTATAAATGTCAAATTGAGAGCACCAATTACCCAAAAGGGAAGCTTCCTCCAATTCTGCTGTAAGCCAGGATTCCGTTAATACTACTAGATCAAGGCGAAATTTGCTCAGAAGGTATGTCAAGGCATCACAATTTTTGACCAAGGATCTTATATTGCTTAGTAGACATGTCAGACAGGAACCTGTACTCCGATGAACCCTTACATGTTTAGCGAACTAGAAGAATTAAAACGAGAACCCCGGCTAACACTGGCACCTTTGTTGATGTCAGGATTAACAGATGTGTTAAACGGCAATTGCGAAGACACAGGAGGAACACCATCGACAGTGGTGGTCTTACTCATGTTGGGGCGAGCTGCTCTTTCGGCTCTGATACGATCCCTTTCTGCTTTAGAAAGGGATGGCCTCATAAATATGCCTTTCACTTTGAAATGCCGGAGATAAGAGGCTCGCCTCAACGCTAACCTAGCAAAATAGGAGGCTGGTAACACAACTTTAAGTAATCTAGCAACACCCCGACGCGGGCGTCCCATTCTATAGACGCTAACCGGCACACAATCAATAGAAAGGTAGTCAAAAATTTGAGAGACACAATTGAAATCATAATTGACCCTTAAAGATGCCTGAACAGCACAACTTTCTTCAACGCCAGCAATTACAATAGAGCGGTTGCGCTCAACGTCATCAAAAGAATTGACAGGACTGGAAATCATGCTTTTCTGGGATTGAGAAGGATTTGTAGAAGTGGGAGGAGATGAAACATGCTGACCTAATGCTATCTTAAGGCTTTGGTTCTCAGCCCTCAAACTAATAACTTCATTAGCAATTTGCTGATTCTCTACTGATAACTCACGGTTTCTATCAAGCACAATGTCAACCTGCTTCGCTTTTTCCATCAAATACCCAATAACCGTCCTTAGATTAATCGGCAATGCATCATCATTGATGAGTAGTTCAGCAGCCTGGTCAAACTCATTTGGCGTCGACGGAGATTCCTGGACGTCCAGTCGAGGCCTTTTTTGACGTTCCTGCAATTTGCCAGGGAGACGTGGGGTGTTCATTGTCATCATTTAATGCTAGCAACCTAATAGTGTGGCTATTACGATCCAAAAAATTCAGCCCTCTAGCCACTAAGAGCTCAGCTAGAGATCAGCACGGAGAAAATCGATCAATTCGCGGCCGTCGCGGCTCAACTTTATCGGGCGAGAAAAGATGAATACCAAAAAATACACCTGTAACGGTGGCTTTGGATCGGATCTTCGGTCGCACCTCGCCACAGTGGTGCTCACTCCACCAAAGAATAGTAGTAAACAGAGCAATATGAAGTAGACGTTGACGAAGTAGTTAGTAGGAGGTGAGAGCGTCAGCGATACCAGCCGCACGCGCCACAGCACGAGTGCGAGTAAATTAATTCTAACAATGTGATCTTGAAGGGCTCTTCCAGTCATCTCATCCGGGGCTTCCTCAACATCAGACATGTCCGGGTCCCAGTACCGGTACTCTCGTGGGATCCGGTCCAATAGTGAATCACGTGCGTCCACCGCGACGTTGCGGACTGTGCATATAATGATTTTTGAGGCCTTCCTCGGTGTGAACCTAAATACACGATATCAGTAATGGCATTCGTAATCACCCCAGAAAATGTTTTGCACGAACAATTTTTCCATTCGGCTCGCGTCCCGAGCGGTTTCCTCACGCTCTGTCTTCAACACGTTTTTCTGTCTACTTCCTGAATCATATTGGGTTGGGCAATAAGTTCGTGCGGTTTTTTCACCTAAATTTTTTACTGGGAATCAAACTTTGTTTGATTGTGTATCAGTAACCATATTGTAGCCCTTGATTTAGTCTTTGAAAATATCCAAGCCGATTTCCTCAATTCTCGTCACACCTCATTTTCTATCGCCTGGAGAGTGAGGCACCATTTCGACTAAGACGACAATCTCCGACCACTCATGCTGTTGCACTTCTATCGAGAATCCAACTCAGCTCAAAAGACAAAAGATATCAAAGACAGGTAAAGAGAAGCTATTACTGTCGAAAGGATGGCGCAGAAATGGATGCTCTCCTCAGCGAGGTTAATTTTAGCTCAGAGGATGTCCCATCTTCCAAAAATGGAGTTTGAAGAACAGTGAGGCGTTTACGCGCCAGGTTTTGCTCCAGATGTGAAGAAGAACCTCTAGGAATGTTAAATTCTATCGACAACTAAGTTCAACTGATTCAATTCGCGAAAAACTTTGAAAGGCTCAGTATGAGGTGATCCCTCATATTGAGAGGGCGCGCCGCCACCGGAGCAAATTGTAATAGAACGGTACCCGTTTCTACATTCATTCATTCATTCAACGAACGGCATTCTGGAATAAGAGGTAAATTAATTCATACAATCTCTACAGCCCTGAAGCAGTCCCTAACCACTTATTTTATTTTCTTGGGCAATTTTCAGAGTTTCACTAAGAAGCAGCAGTCGAGAGTCACAAATTGGGTCGTCCCGAACAATCTCGCTTTTCATGGAAAGGAAACTGAGGAGCTGCTCCGTCTCTAATAGCATTGATAGCGGAAGAAAGGGGCTACGTAAATCACTTGTTGTTATTCATGTTGCTCGTGAAAAGCTGTAATTTTACTGCCCCTGAAAAACCGCACGAACTTATTGCCCAACCCAATATTTGCAGTGATTTTTCATTATAGCTAGTAACCCTTGCCAGTTAGGTTCACCTGGTTATTTTTGGTTTCTGTTTCCTGCATCTCATTACTTCCTGCAACTCGTTCTCATTTCCTTACGCCTGGATTCTTTGAGATTATCGGATTTTTTGACCTACCACAATGCCCATCCAATCTCAGCGCAAAAACAGAAAAAATCAGCCTTCTTCAGCATCTCAACAGGAAAGCACCCTAGCTTGTGATCCATTGAACAAGAACTATGTCGACAATGATCCCTCTAAACTATCTGAGCTAGAAATCGTGCAAGTACTTATCGCACGCAATAAGGATCCTGAAATAGATCAATTGTTGCAGGTTTTACTCAGCAAGAAACAGGACAAAATAAAACAAGAGGTGGCTGACTACATTGATGCTGAGAAGCGTGGCCGTAGCCTGGTCATCGCCGGTATTGATGAGTCCAACGCCAGCCTCCCACTCAAGCTTCGCTAAAATGATCTTGAGGAAAAAATCTGTAATATTTTAGATACGCTCGATGTCGACTGCGCGCCAACTGAGGTTTACCGTCTTGGTAAACGTGATGAGCGCCGACCACGTCTGGTCAAACTAGTTTTACCCTCTAAATCACATTGGTCCACGGCGCTTGCAAATGCCCATCGTCTTAGCGCACAGGGATTCGCTGGTACATTTCTTAGGAAAAGTATGACTGCAGAGGAGCGCAATTTGGAGGCTGAATTACGACAAGAAGCGCGAGAACGCATAGTAAGCTGGGTTCCAGGCAATGGGCCGTTTACCGAGGAGAACTTAAACAGGTCTCCGAATTGCCTGGTAAACGGCAGCTGGGAAACATGTAAAGCCTCATGGTTCTCCCCTGGGTTTGAAGTGTTTTTTTATGTATGTCCGAAGCCTGGCTAATAAATTTCACCTTCTACGACTTTTCGTATCTGTTCATAATCCTGATTTCCTTTTTTTGACCGAGACCTGGTTGTCCAAGAAGTTTTCTAATTCCGAAATTGTCGGTAACTTGCCGTATCGAATTTTCCGTTGTGACCGCGTGGGAAAGTAAAGGTGGTGGCGTATGTTGTGTTGTCAAGGAAACTTTTGCTCTGAGAAAACAAAATTGCATAAACTAGATCTTCTAAATATCTTGGGCATCAGTGACTTTTAGTTTTCTTTTTTACTGGTTATACCATTTTTTGCTATTTTAGCTCTCTCCGCCAGTGAGACATTACAACTACCACTTCCAACATCCATGGGTTAACTTCAGCCAGAGTTTCTAACCATGTGTCGCATGTTACTAATTATTGTTGCCTCTGTTTCGTTCCTGCGGATAGATAAGAATGTGCGATGTTGATTCAGTCTGGGATAATTACTATAATTCTTCATCCTGCTTTACTGAGGTTCGCATGTCATCCGACCGTTCTGCTCCTGCCCGACCTGCAAGTCCAACGGGGTGAGCTAGCATACCCGTTTGCCGAAGTTCTTGCAGGTTCCGATGACTCTCCAGAGAGAACCAGGACACCTTGCTAGCTGATGTGGGTGCATGGGGCAACGTCAGGTATGACCTGCAGTCTTTCAACTTTGAAAACAACACGAAGCTTTATGCTAGGGAATTCACTCGAATCCGCAGTTATATTTGGACTTGGTAGTAGTTTCTTATCTCTCCACTAATATCGCACTATCTCGCTGCTGCAGGAACGGAACAGTTACGCTGTTTTTTGTGTTTTTCTCTTAAGTGACTTTCAAGTTGAATCTGGTTATGGAGCGATTATTCGCATTTAATCTTATGTTGTTCTGCGTTTCATCTTGTTCCAGTGATTGTAGTGCACTTAGTGTGCAGTAAATAAATAAATAAATAAATAAATAAATAAATGCGCTCACCTCATACCATCGTATAATTGACAGAACTGTCTCTTTAGGCATCGGACAGCATTTTCTATCAAGACGCTGCCTCTGCAGAGGTTTACGGTGAAGCGACCCTCTGTGATAAATTGTTAATAAGACAGACCCCAAATACTAGAAAATTGCTATAAGAAACTCTAGATTCACCTGCCCTAGTACGATTTTCTCTTAAAATAGGTTTCAACAAAAAACGCTCTAGACGATATGCTGAATCCGCAAGCAGTATGCCTCTACGTTCACCCTCCTACAGCTTCCTGTAGAGAATGCTGCTGGTGAAAACCTGTGAAAAATACCTATATTCTTGCCCATATATAGTACCAAACAACAGTAATATATTATACTAACTCTGGAATCATGAGTTCTGCCAGGAAACTGCGCAGACGCCCAAATGAAACGTAAGTCTGCGTCGCAGATTAGGCCCACATTGAGAGAATGGTGGCCCTTCCTTGAAATAGGTTTCATTTAATTTAACCTCAAATTTACCTCAACCAATCACGTACCTATTGACATAAGCATGTTCATTTTCTGAAGGAGAGGGT
Organism: Ancylostoma ceylanicum; assembly: GCA_000688135.1. Classification (NCBI taxonomy): domain Eukaryota; kingdom Metazoa; phylum Nematoda; class Chromadorea; order Rhabditida; family Ancylostomatidae; genus Ancylostoma; species Ancylostoma ceylanicum. The sequence continues at coordinate 123,144 of JARK01000119.1, read as the reverse complement.
ATCCAGATATGGGTCCCATCAAGGCAACCTACCACACCGGGGATGTGACACAGTGAAAAAACCTAGAACATCGTATACTTTGGAGAGTCCAACCTATTGGAGAGAGATATCACAAATATTTAGAAAGTGCTCACTTTCCTTCGATTGTGGCAGCTTCTTCATCCGTAGGCCAGCGAATGAAGTCCTTTCGTAAACTATGAATGGCCTCAATGGTCTCACTGAACGCCCTGCTGACAGTGGATTGCGAGCAACCGCCATATCTCCTTAAAAAGCTGATGCCTGTTAGCAGCCATCAGCTGCAGCGTCAGTGCAAGTTTTTGCGCTGTCGATAATGAGTGGCCTCTGCGAGTCCTTGGCTCAATAATACCGTGAATTTTCGAACAGACCAAAAAGAATGCGTTCCTCGTCAAACGAAATCGTTGTTGGAACTCTGTGTCGTTTAAAGTTTCAAACGGCGAACTGCGACCTCCAAGAATACGGAGCCGGAGCAGAGACATTGTGACATCAAAGAATTCACGGTCCATCTCCTCCATATCTTCTTAAAAATCCAAGCTTTCACTCAAAACTGAAAAGGAAACTCTTCAATTGTTGCTGTAGTTACTGAGGAATACCACACATATAGTCCTTGTCGAAAATATACGGATTGACGGATTGTGTGTGCGGTTTCATAGTGTCGCGGTCGCAGAATCGCGACGGGACCTACGTGACTCTCTCATTTAGAGCACACTCTTCGCATCCATCATTCAGGTCCCGCCGCGTTCCTGCAATCTCAACACCCGTCTATCTTTTCGACAAGTACTGTAACAAGCATCAGTTCATTAAAGTAGCCAATCGCAAAGCTTGGATGCGCCGCCCTCTCCAATTATAACATTCCACTCATGCTATGATACATGAAACATCCTCATCCTGAGAACTCATGGTGGCTGTGAGTGAAACCATGACTATCCTCATCCATCCACCAGCAGCCACTTTTCCTCTCACTGATATTAGATGAAAGGAGTATACGAAACATAAATAAAAGAAATGGACATAACCACTGCAAGTTACCTTAAGTGAAGAAACCAAATAAACATTTATACTCGCCAAAAATTCATCGTGAACTCCCAATATTTTCAACATGAGTGAAATTGGGAAAAGGCATAACTTCCACAATGGCAAAACAATTGGATAAATAAAAACCAATAAGCTATTATGTGATCCGTTCGCAAAAGTCTCAAATATGAAGTTGCGACAAGTAATCATCATTGAAACCCCAGTCGGGTATAGAACCTACCGAGAAAACGGCAACTGCGATGTCAGTCTGAATATATAATCACCATTTGCATGAATCTGATCCACCGTTTCTGACTGTAGCTCATGCGTCGCTCCTTCTTTGTAAGAATCTCGACAAGGAAGCTAGTATATCGATCTTCTCTGATCTAGAAAAACTAAATACAAAAACTAGAAGTGAACCGCTAAAATGCTAACAAACATACTTAGTAACCTAGGAGAACTAGCACTTTTATCGCATAGTAAAGCTTTTTATAAGTATTTGACAGGTTGCCGATCAGTTTTAATTCAGCTATCAGAAAGAATAACAGTTTAAAGACATTTTGATGCTTTGGTTGAGAGTCGAGAAAAAAAGAGGAACGGCAATGGAAAGAACCTGCTTATTGGCTGAAATTCTCATAACATTCAGAGCGAAAAGTTGTCTTGCAGGTCACGATTAGTTGATTCTGAAACTAGGAAAGATAACAAAAGAAATCATGATGAGGAAAGTGATAACAAAATAAATCGAGCTTTCAACCGAAATAGAAGGTAATCTAAACTCTTTATCAGAATAGATGTTGAATTGGAAAAATAATAAGGAGAAAGACAAAATGATTACCAGACGGAACAACGTTCGCCCTCATTGGAGCGAAAGTTCTTGAAGGAGCAGACGAGTGCACCGGGCAAGAGGTAAGTAGAGTCGAGACGGTACTAAAACAGACTAACATGACACTACTGCTATTTTACTAGGTACATTGTTGAATTGGTGACAGAAAACGCAGCAATCAGCAAATAGTTACAGAAAATGCAGCAAACAGCATGGTTGAGACTCTAAAACTAACAAAAACGGTGGCATATTTACACAAAGTCCTCTACATCGTAAATTTAGATACGCACATTTTGCTCCCAGTTGTTACTATACTTTGGAATATTCGATTTTTTTCGAATAATCGAATTTCGAATTTATTCGATTTTTAATTTCTTCGAATAATCGAATTTCGAATATATTCGGTTTTTCAGTTTTATCGAATAATCGAATTTTGAATTGATTCGATTTTTTACTTTTTCGAGTAATCGAATTTCGAATTTATTCGATTTTTCATTTTTTCGAATAATCGAATCTCGAATATATTCGATTCGCCACTTATTTCGAATTTTCGAATTTCGAACATATTCGATTCGTCATTAATTTCGAATTTTCGAATTTATTCGGTTTTTCAAACTTCGAATAATCGAATAAATTTGAAATTTGGTTTCGCTTTCATTCGATTATTTGAGCAGTTTGACTATTTCGGAAAGCGGGGAGTCTCCAATGACCTTAGAATTTGAAGTCATGATGGTGAAGATTTCTTCTACTCTGATAGACGCTCTGCAAATATGTTTGACTTTAATCATGACAATCTCAAAACTCAAAGATACGAAGAAATATACCGGCCGAATCAGTGCTCAGGGGATTCTAGCTGCAAGATGGCACCGAACCTTAAACGCAGGGCCTCATCAAGATGGTGTTCATGTGTCTCTTGCTTGAAAAGTTCTATACGATGACAGCGACCTCAAAGCTTTTCACTTCATAAGTCGTTCTCGAGGCTTATGTGGGAAATCACAACAGCAACACCTCCTTGTTGCCGCATGGAGGTCCTTTTTGACAAGTCTTGCTGTGGTGGATGATGGGGACTGCCTTACGCAGAGCAGAGCAGAAAATGATACTGCAATCCCATAGCATTTTTCTTCGGCAATCATTTGTCTTTCTTTCTTCGGGGTTGACCTTGAGGAGCACTATCAATGTGGAATTACGTGAAATAACGAATAAGTAACATTATGAAGAGCCTGAAAAATTAAAGACACTGCTGATCATTCGTCCTCTGCGGGCCATCCAATATTACAGAGAAAAGCCTGGCAGCTTGGAAGGCAGAACTGTGCGGACACAAAATTCCCTCGAATATTCGAAGTTATTCGATTATTCGAGAGAAATCCGAATCGATTTTCGAATAAATTCGAAAATGGACTTTTTTCAAAAAGTCGAATTTCGAATTATTTGAATTCGAATGTTTATTCGAATTTTCTATTCGAATACGTTATTCGGTCCAAAGTATAGTTGTTACAATAACATTACTTAAAGTGAATCAAAAGGAGCAAGGAAAAACAAGAATGTAATTGTCAGTTGATGCTTCATAAAGGACGTGAATAGTTAACTATGTAAGTACTCACATATTGATATCAGCTAGAAATATCCTCGAAAACTGGACAAGGTAAGGGCAACGTGGTCCGGCTGTCGGAGAAGGTCTGAAACGTATGAAAAATCTCAACACAATTACGCTCCCATTATGAAAGAAGTCTTTTCTTTTGCAGTCTTTAAAAAATTGAGTGCAGCGCTTCTTTTTCAAAGCGTATAGTTGCGAAACAAAGAGGAAGCGGTGTATGAATGATGCAAATACATAGAGAAACAGAAACACCCACCTGCCCTTGTGAAATATCCAGTAGACGAGCATTTCGCGACCGTCGACTTTGGTTGGATGTTCCAGCAAAACAAAAGCGGAGGTGCATCGGGTGGTGAAAAGTCGCCAATATCTTGTCCTAGAAGGAAGATACTGCGTGCAGCGATAAAGAACCCGAAACTTAAAATCCACAATATTCACACTAAGAAATAAGAAAAAGATACAATATAGAGATGTCTCTACCAACGTTGTAATAACTGGTAACTCGTGGTACCTTCCTTCTCCACTCCAATTAGCTCCGTGGTGTGACCCACAGCTAATGAGAAATCGTAACATCTAAAATATAAATGGAGTAGTAAGAAGAAAACAGAACCAAATCGGCGACTAACGCCGCGAAGCGACAACAAGAAAACGAAACATTGAATAAATCACTGATTTTGGCATGGAGTTGATCTAGTTCTTAGTGAAAGCCACCAAAATTGCTTGAATAAAAGAAGGAAGCGCGAGAAGAGAAGGCGCGTGTGAAAGAAGTAATCCATTTTTCCAGCAAGGAGAAGATTAATCCACACGTTTTCGTGTGGATTGATATTTTTCCGTTGAGAGGAAATATTTCGACGGACAAATGTTCTTGGATCGCAGGAAATAGCGGCTACGTACACTGTTGCCGGTTTATCCCATTTAACCCATATTTCCAACGTTCTTGAATACGGCCCCTGCTTTCGTTGGAATTGTCTCGTTCTTCTCTTGGAGTGTTCAGATAACACAGGTTAGTTCCAGTTTTTTTCTTGTTTCTTACTCGTATGCCTCCCTGCCTTACTGGCAAGCACAAAGGAAGGCATATCTCTTTGGTTCTCTTTTCCGTATAAGGGGTTAATGTGCGAAACGGAAAATAGAACTATCTTTTATTATTTTCTTCTAATAGTTTATTGTAGGGCACTACACGCTCGTTTCTCGCTAGTGTCGTTTTCTGTTTTCCTACAGGCACGTTGACATTTTTACGTCTTTGGTACAAGGGGTATCCATTATTCGTTATTTCCGCATCTTCATGGAAAGCCTTCGGAAATTTCTCCTCACATTTATTTGGGTGAGCTCTTCTAGATGCAAGATCTGGGCGCTTGTCACATGGTCCATGAATCATGTATTTGCAGACTAAATTAAAATTGTGGCGAAAGCCTAAACGCGGACAATTTGGCCTCCTGTTGGGAGTCTCTAGTTTATTCTGTGAGGTTTTTGTTTTTATTGTTTTAATTTTTTCATGCTTATCTCATTCAAACATAAAAATACGTTATTTTTAGAATGGTCAAACTCTCCTGCCACTGCTCTGAAATCATTGAGCTTCATCGCCAAGGGCTTTTCGGCTCGCGAGATTCACCAGCATCTTGGAGTGCGGCAAATTGTCATCTATAGATCCATTAGACACTACAAGAACCAACGAATCGAGGATGATCGATCTGGACGAGAAATACATGTACCTGCGATCACTACGAGCAATCTCATAAAGGTACGCGAAAGAATTCGCAGGGATCCGGTGCGCTAGCTCCACCGGATTTCACAAGAAATGGGCATAAACCGGATTTGAAGAAGAATCTTCCGCAAGCTGGGCCCTGGGCTAATGCTCACTTCGGAAGCCGCTCTTGGACCAACCAGCAAGACAGAGCCCCTGCCGACGAGGAAGAATGATGCAGAACTGGTGCAAAGCCAATTTCCCCGATTTCATTGACGAGGTGCCAGCTAACTGTCCTCCGAATCCTCCTTTAAATCCGACTGATGACATGGCCTGATTGATGCTGGAAGCAAAGGCCTGCCGAAAATCTCACTGCCTTGTGAATTCTTTGAAGGAAGCCCTCCAAAAGTAGAACGAGCTCAACGCGCCATACTTGCGTGCCGCAGTCGATGCCTTCCCGAGGCGCCTCAAAACCTGTATCGACGTCAGCGGAGATGTTTTCAAATTTTATTGTTTTTTTGATTTACAATGGGCCGACGAATATTGCTTCATCGTTGGTTTCCTGAAATTTTTACATTTTCGCTCCAGGCAATTTGTTTCGCTCCAGGCTCTTCGCTATAATTATGGCGCACCCTGTAATAACCACATTTTAGTAGGACAAGCGCCCCTACGAAACGCTAGAAAGTGGGGTGGGGCAGCCACTTGAAGTATGTGCAAAGTATTCACATTTTCGGGGTCCTCAGAAAATTAGGAAACAGCCATTAGCTGTGCTCAAATACAAAACCCCACCTACGAAATGCGTATACTCTGCCATTCTGGCAGCCCAGCTAACGTCGAGCTTCCAATCTTGACGGTGGCCCTGATCGAAAATTCTTTATCAAATATCGTCACGTAATTTATTCTCCGGTGTAATTTTATTTCCTCCCGTTCTTTATCACAGAATTTCTTTACCGTATCTGGACATTTTCTGTACTGTTGAGCTGAAGCGCACCCATACTCCTTCGACAAACCCGTGGCCTGGTCTTTTCTACGCTATTGGGCTCCGACGCACCCTCTTTACCCAAGAGTTTCTTCCAATGCTGAGTGCTGAGTCACTTTTCTCCATAGGTGGACCCACATCCTTGGGGTTTCCACAATAATAGGACTAAGGCACCTTTCTGTATCGGTGGACCCATATCCTTGGCTTTCTTCACACTACTGCTCGCCAGCACGACACTTCTCCTTCTTCACACTCGTATCTCGGTGTTTTCCGCAGTACGGGGCGATGGCGCACCCTTCGCGCCCGGGTACCGATATCCTGGCATTTTCAACACTAATGACACCCAGTACGCCATCGTGCACCCACATTCTTTGTAGATCTCGACGGCAATAGACGTGAAAACTGGTAGAGACACTTGTAGGCCACGAGAATGCCCAAACACTTGTAGGCCGCGGGAATGCCAGCGCAGGGCGCTGGTCCCGCCGTGAAATCCTGAAAGCACTGTCTAAGTCTCTCGCTTTTATCATTGGCGACTGTATCCATCTTTGTCGTGACCAACGGAACCAGCGAACGGTGGGTCCCACCGCGAGTTCCACCACATCTATGCACTTATGATGAAACAACGGCCGACTGTCTCGTCAGCCTCGCCTCATCCACGACTAGTCTCTATGGGCTGAGCACATGATGAGAGGATGTGCCGACCCCCAACGTCTGCGCTCTAGAAAAAATTGCGGCTTTACCAGGATTTATATGAGGATTTTATAAGAGGATTACGGTAGGTATACGGTAGATATGGAATCTCACAGAACTTTCTGGAGGTGGTTATTTGAGATGCTGAAACACGACTATCAATGTCATTTTGCATGATATTGCCGCTTTCCTTATGACATCAGCTTTTTCTTCAGAGTTCTGGCGGGCCAAAAGTGGCTGGCCGCTACCCCACTGGAATTTAGCATATGATGAAAAGTTCCGGAGGGTCAGCAGAGACACTCAACCTGATGGACATGACCTACCAAGGCGCAAGACCATTAACCAATACAATTTCTCGACTTCATGCACCTCCTTTAAACCTGTTACGACCAATGTAATAAATTAAACAATCTTTTCCGTAGTTTTTGCCATTATTTTAACAGTTTTTATGCTAATGAAGTGTGAAGCTTCCTCACAACTTTCCCCACAACTCTAAAGTTTTTTTGGATAGCATCTGGTTAGCTATTGGCTACCAATTACGATGTCAAAATGAAGGGCAAATGCCCCGTTTGCGGTCAGACCATGGGAAAAACGTGTATGCCCATCTGTTTTTCGTGCATTCCTACTCCGAAGAAGACATAAAACCGGTCCAAGAAGAGAACCAGCGTAAGGTCGTCAGTGATGAAAATAAGAATAAATTTAAGATTCAACACATCGTGCTGTCGCCCGTCTCGAGCGGTTGGTCCCATCGATTTCGCGCTATGATCAGGACTCGTCTGTCGCAGCGAACTCAGGTCACCCAGGTTTCTTCTAATCAGTCCATTCCTCCTACTACTATGAATGAGTGTTTCAATGAAGACTGCGCCACTCTCTTAGTGAGGATAAATGAAATTCTTGCTAAGAAGGCAATATGAATATATACCACTTTTAAATAATTTCATTCCAAAATTTTCTTCTGTTACAAGTGAAAATGAAGAGAAGAGGAAGGGATCAGTTGTAATCTCTGGAATCGAAGAGGCCGACAAAAATCTACCGTCCGTAGAGCGACAGAAGCACACGGAAATGCAGGTCGAAGGTATTCTGAATGCATTGGATGTCGAAGCACGACCAGTCGAAATATTCCGGATGGGTAAGTCTTCGGAGGGTAGACCAAGATTGGTAAAAGTTGTTTTCTCTTCGAGTAGTTTTCATTTCGATGCTCTAAGAAACGCGCACAGACTCCGGAATTCGCCGATGTATTCCGGGATCTATTTGAGACGATCGATGACTGCCGAAAAGCGAGACAAGGATAGGACACTTCGTGCACAGGCACGCGAACTGAATGAGAAGGAAGGCCGCGGCACGAAGATCCATGTTGTATACAAACAGAAAATAGTAAAAGCCTCGGAGATCGGTTCCCTCAATCTGTCAACTCCAAAAAACTTTTTTTTTCTTCCTCTTCCCCCAAGAATTTTCTTCCTCGGTCCGCATCCTTTCAAAACTATGCTCTACTAAACGCCCGTAGCTTGGTCAATAAAATTCCTTCGCTTCATTTTTTCCTTTCTAGTTACAGATCTTCCATTCTGTTCATTTGCGAGTCCTGGCTCTGTGATAAAGTTTGTGATTCAGAAATTGCCGCGAATCTTCCTTACAGTATACTCAGAGTGGACCGCTCTGATAAGAGAGGAGGTGGCGTTTGTGCTCTGGTACACCATTCGCTCCCATATAACAGAACCGAGTCGAAGCGCCGCTTCGCGGCGCTTGGACTCGGACCCGTGAGCCACGTTACTTTTGGTGCATCTGAAATCCAGAAAAGCATGAACGCCGAGTCGAAGCGCAGCTTCGCCGCACTTCGCGGATGACAGTGATTTTCTGCGGATCTACTTCTAAACTTCCTCTCTATAAATTTCCTTTCTTGCCATGTTTTGTAACCGCAGAGTAGCAAGCATGTTTCATGAGTTCTTATTTGGGTGATCTACTCTATTCAAGAAGAGTCCTTTTCAATAGGAGAAATTGCCGCATTTGAACCAAAATCCCCTAAGCCCCAAAGGAATAGGTCGCTTTTTTGGACTGTTGGCGTAGAATAGCGTTGATTCCTANTGGTTGTATCTTCTTGTTGGTTGTGTTTTAATTTCGTGTTGTTCCGTTCACATGGTAATCCATGTAATAAATATCAATATCAAATACTAGAGAATCACAATAACGTTATTTGTCACATGATGCATACCAATATCATGTGTCTCTGGTATTCCCGCGACACTGTGTTCTCCTATGAGAACCTCTTTAACGGGTCCTAGGTAGGCTGGTGTTGCGAGTACTGTTGGACCGCTGCCACCGCCAGTGCCATATATGCGCGACTTCTAAAACATAGAATGTTCACAAATGGGATACACATAGACTAAAACAAATATAGCATATCTCGTACCTGAGCTGTTAAATGCTTCCGGCATTTTTCACTCCCCTTCCTTACTTTTTCCGAAATTTAGTCTGCCGTCCGCATGCTGTAACCAAGTGTGCTGACCTCGGCAGCCCAATTTTCAAGGAGAGTCTGCCTCATCGACTTCCCCTCCTTGCAACCTGAATTTGCCTGTGGTGTAAAGTAGCCGGGCACCTTCGCGGGCCCAATTCTGCATGAAGGAGTTTTTTGGGCGCTGATCACTTCGACTTTTTGGGGCAGAACAAGCCGAATAGTGCCCTTCATTTTTATAAATACAGATTATCTCAATAATTACCTCCTGAAAACTTTGAGTTGTATGCTTGGTAGTCGCGCGCCACCAGCTTGAATAGCAGCTGGTTTCCGGCTTCCACCATATTGGCGGCCTTCGGTCGCTTTTGTTTCGAAGCTCTAGAATTGACATCCAATTCCATATCTCTAAAAGCATGCTTCAGTAAACGTCTGCCTCCACAAAAGTAACCAATCTTGTGTTAGCTAACGAGTAGTAAAACGAAATGCTGTACTTATGCCATTATTGTTCTCACAACCTGAACCGGACGCCAAAAAATCTAACGAAGAAATTGCAGTTGTGCAGAGGCGTAACGGTTGAATTTGATGTTCGCGACGTATGAAGAGACGAACGAGACTGCAAAATAGTAGAAATAGCAGTGATGAATGTAAGGTAGATCTCAAAGTACTGACAGCTTTTCGAAACTCTCGACGGCACGGCTAATTCAGAAAGGCCTATGTCCGCTATTTTGGCGTGAGCAATTCAATGGCGACAGATAGCTTACAGCTATTACACAGCAATCCTCAGACGAACTTGCTGAAAGTATTCAACTGATCGAATTGTGTCGAACTGGTTGTTCGCATCTCTTGTCGTATGCTCTTATAGAAAAAGAGGAAGTAAAAAATGGAGACTATAAGTATATATTCCCTTTATCTCCTTGGCAGAGTGCGGCGACATTCATTGTGGAAGCCATTCTCAGGCAAACGCTGCGGTCCTCTAAACAAGGTGTTATATCACATTTTTCAAGACAGTTACACAACAGTAGGAGACTTACTCTACATAAATATGCAATTTATCTTGCGGTTCATCAAAGCACCCGTTTCCTCGTATTTCGACTACACACTGCGGAATGAATATTGGGGACAACCCTAGAAGTGGTCGCAGGCGTTTGCGTAGAAGCACAATTCTAAGCCTTGCTCTGAATCTATGCATAAGCCTGAGTATATGCCTATGGCCGAGCGTAGACCTGAGCCTAAATCTCAACACTGCTCCCCACCAACTACCTTTCACCCTCAGTGGAAACATCAAACACAGATGTATTGAAAAGCTATAGTAACGCAGCCAAGTTTCCATTATATCACTCGAGAGTGATCAAGACATTAACATGATCTCATAACTCCACAACAATAACAACCGAGGCGGTCTTTTCTCTGCTGAATAACTTCTGAGTAACTTGTTTTACGATGTGTTTTATACTACATGTCGTATAAAGGTCCGGAGTCTTTGCATGGAGATGAGTCCCACAACGAACGTCACAAGCGTTGGCATTTTGCAAAGGAGTGAAATTAAAAATGTACGGATAGTCCCTACTAAGTGCATAGTTTACACTAGGGTCCGTGCGTCAGAAGCACGCATTCATTCGCGAAGAATTTCGTATAAAGACCTATCAATGTGCATCCTTAGTAAAAAACGTGCGACCGCCGCGAACCCGTAAACGCGTGCGTCTGAGCAGCGATGAGACTCGCTCAATCTTTTATCAAGTCGGCACACGAGCGTCAAACGCACACATCTAGTATGAACTTCCCTTAACACGCGGATATATGCGATGAAATAGTCATGGAATAGCATACCAATAATAATTCTATCTTTGGCAGATGCATATGCATATGCATTCCTCTATATTCTTTGTTCTGTATGAGAAGGCATACAGTTCATCCGAAGCAGTGGAACCGGTGGGATGGGAAATCTTCAGGTGGCGCGGCCGACTTGGCAGCATGTTTGGAATAAAACTTATGAACATACCGTAAAAGGATAAAGGATAAAGTGGTCGGCGTTGATCAATCCCGTCACGAGGGATGCGCCACGCATTCGACTTCATCCTATCATCGTAGAGGCGTTGAATGCGTATGTGCTCTGTACAATGACTTGCGGGGGGCATCCGATGAACCAAGTCAGTGCTTCATCCTCCCAGACTCCTCTGGTACCAATTTACCGACCCCGGGGGATGGACGGCTTGGTTGGCCGTGGGCGCAGGATCGAACCATCGACCGTGTGCGTACGCAGTGAGCCTCTTACCACTGCGCCACACGCGCCCATGAACATACCGTATAGGAAGGAAATGGTGGCGAAGATGGTAAGTTGCAAGCAGGGCACATAAATATTCACAGTAAAAGCACAAGAAACATGAATATCAAAAGAACAATTGAATACGACAATACTAGCTAATCGAATCGTCGTATGTTGTCATCGGCTGCGTCGCCTCTAGAGTTTCCACTGCTTCACTTGTCGTACCGCTTTGGATAGACTGTACTACATATATATACATATAAGATGGTATGGACATAAAAATGAAACACTACACATCTCTTGTGATGTGAGCAATAAATTAGTAACAGAAAGGAGCCGCAACCGAGCAAGCAACAAATCACAGACGTAAGGGTGCACTCGTAACTGACAGTTTTGAATCACTGAGGTACTATATGCGCATATATCTCATGCGCTCAGCATGAAACGCATCACAACAGAAAAGGAAGTTCTTGGAATTGCAAAAATATGAAGAAGACCGAAAGCAAAACTGCAATGAAGCCAAACGGCACATCCGTCCAACGGAGCAAGCGTCAGAAGCCTCGCTGTACTTGGAAAGTCGACGGAGCACGCGTAATATGCCTCTACCGATTTTGGTGCATCTGAAATCCAGAAAAGCATGAACGCCGAGTCGAAGCGTAGCTTCGCCGCACTTCGCGGATGACAGTGATTTTCTGCGGATCTACTTCTAAACTTCCTCTCTATAAATTTCCTTTCTTGCCATGTTTTGTAACCGCAGAGTAGCAAGCATGTTTCATGAGTTCTTATTTGGGTGATCTACTCTATTCAAGAAGAGTCCTTTTCAATAGGAGAAATTGCCGCATTTGAACCAAAATCCCCTAAGCCTCAAAGGAATAGGTCGCTTTTTTGGACTGTTGGCGTAGAATAGTGTTGATTCTTGTTCAACTCCTCATCCTTTGGGTGGGTCATGAGTTGTTTTGCTCATTCACATCGTCTTTCACCTTCTCTCCTCCTCGCTGCCTTCAAAAACACAAAAATTCTGCTTATCTTGGCGATTGTGCTATAATGCGGAGCGGTTTTAACAACGCTGTTTTGAAGACGGTTGTTGACCAACAGCAATGATTCCTGTTCAGTTCTTGATCCGTTGGGGTGTCATGTGCTGTGTTGCCAAATCACACCGTCATCCTTCGCTTCTCCACGTTGCTGCCTTCAGAAACCTAAGACTTTCCTTTGGTTTTGGCGGTAGCGCTGCGGCGCGGTCATAACAACACACATACAAATTCTCCGTCCACTCACGTGACATGGGGGGTCCTGCGCTTTATATAGAGTAAGATTTTGATCGATAACAGAATTTTGAACGACGCTTGAAATCTTCTTGCCGATGTTCTGTGCTTCGATATATATCCTCCGTCCTCAGAGAAACGCAGATTCATCCTTGTCTATAGACCTCCAAACTCCTCGGGTTCGCAAGATGAGGCCTTGGTTACCATTCTCTCTGATCTCACGTCCTCGGCTTATGGCAAGATTATCCTTTTTGGCCATCTTAACCTCGATGTTTGCTGCAACACTCATGCAGCCAAAAACCCCTCTTCCACTTGTTTCCTAAGACTATTTGGATCGTTAGACCTTACCCAATTTGTTCACACTCCTTCTCGAGAGCCTAAGACCTTAGACGTGATCTTTGCAGTGGCGGGCTCTGTTTCTAATGTCGAGTGTCACCCTCCTCTCGGCACTTCTGAACATAATGCGATCACTTTCGCAATTTCAAATCTTTCATCTGTTCAAGATAAAACATACTTTAGCAATTTCAACCTTGCGAACCATGCCGCAATCAGTGCTGAACTTTCGCGCATAAATTGACTACATGTTTTCCAGAATTATGTTGACATTGATGATATTTACAATAGATATTGCTACATCTTGCTTGATTTATCGAAAAATATGTACCTATCATTTGCAGATTTCGTTCGACAGTAGCCATTTATCCTCCCCATATCAAGAATCTGTTTGAACAGCGCAGGAGAATCTTTAGCTCTGCGATCCCACAAGTTCTCCCGTATTTTCGGCAGCTACCAAAGCCTTGGAGTTTCATCTGAAACGCTTTTTGGCTTATCGCATCAAAAAACTATCCCACACAAAAAATTCTCGCGACCTTTTTGCTTATGTAATATCCTGCACGAAACAAACAAAAATGAGCACTATCCTCACTGATGAAAGCGGAAATCATTTTAAGACAACTGAAGAGAAATGGGAAGCGTTAGCAAACTATTTCTGTACCGTATTTGGCGGGAAATGTCACATGTCCTGCAATGCCCTCTTTGACAAGTTACGTTACAATATGGAAACGTTTCCAACTCACTTAACTACTCTCGATACCGTATTAAAACATCTGAAATTTCTTAAGAGTTCCTCCTCGCTGACATCTGACAAAAGCCTTCAAATTTTTTACAAAAGATTTGGCAAATATCTCGCTATTCCCCTTTCGTACATGTTCAACATATCGCTTCTCCTTGGCCAAGTTCCATCCCCGTGGAAATTATCTATTGTAACACCTATACTCAAGTCCCAGATGAGGTCATCTGTCACATATTTCTATCCTATAAGAGATTAAAAGTGGCCGCCTATGCTGACGACATTAAAGTGTCGGCTATCCATAGTGAGTCAGATAAAAACGAGGTACAGTCGGCGCTTAATGAATCGATTAAAAGAATGGTTGAATGGTGCGAACGGTGGCATTTGAAAATCAGTTATTTGAAAAGCTATTCCTTCTAGCTCACACCTTCAAACTTAAGCGTACACGCCAGAGACGTGAAATGGTCACTCTTGACTGTGCAAAGGATTTGGGAATAATAATAGGGAAAGACCTTAGTTGGTCTCACCACATCGACTCCACTGCAAGAAAAGGTCTTCAGGTCGTTCACCGTCTTTTCAGGGTAATCCAAAGTTCCGATCACCATTTATTGATTGAACTTTACAAAACCTATGTGTTACCAATCACCGAGTACTGCAGTCCGGTATGGAGCCCATCATTGACAAAAGACACCAAAAAATCGAGAAGGTCCAAAAAACGTTCACTAGGATACTCTTTTATCGTGCTTTTCCTGATAGAAATTACCCTTATACTCTTCCTTCTTATCACGCACGCCTAGAACAACTCAATTTCAAGAGCCTTACTATAGAAGGTTACAGGCTGATCTCACATTGGCTTTCAAGGTGCTCAGAGGTGAACTTAAAATTAAACCTTCCAAGTGCTGGATATTTCGGCCATCTAACTGGTGCCGAGACAGCCTCTTGTTCCATGGCAACAAACTTCCGCGATGTAGGCTTGAAGTAAACCATTCCTTTTCCGGAGCTTCTAGATGGCTTCAGAAGCTGCCTCCTTCGTTACAATCCTGCGAGACCTCAGTCAAGTTCAGAAGTGGAATCTCTGAATCTACTGGAACCTCTATCTTCACAGGATCTGTCATGGTTCAGTTGTTCCCTTCGCCAATTTAATGTGATTATTGTTGCGTCTGAGAGAATATGCGCCGAACGAAATAGCTGAGAACTAATACTTGAACCGACGCCATCTCTCTTTTCTATATGCCTTCTGGAACCATTTATCATGAATTTTTGCCTCCAACCTGTCGACCACTTTCAACCCTATTTGATTTTGGTAGCCTTGGGGTTGGGGTATCGTTGCCGTTCATGCTCTACCCTCTCCCACAGGATGCACCTCGTTTTCTCCACCTATCAAATATACTCATTGAACCTTGCAAAGGCTCTTCAAATCTTTGCCTGACAGGCTCTTATGAATGCTAACAGTATGTCTTGTCCATTGTTATTATAAGAGAATTTTATCTATCTTAATTTGGTGGCATCTCTCATAAGCTTATTCATCTACTGCTGGTCGCAGGACTGCATTCACTAAGGGTTAAGTTGGCGTTGCACCATGCTGGTCACGGAGCCCTCTCGTGCGCGATTGGGCTTGCAATGTTGGCGGGCCACTGCCCATCTTACCAATAGTCCTACAGTACTCGGACCGAAATGATTTTTCTTGTCTTGCCTGTGCTGTACTACTCACCACCATGAATTTCTAAGCTTTGTATTACTGGATGTACGTTCCTGGATCGGCCGTTTAGCCTGGGCGGCCCACATCAATTTTGTTGTAAAGGTAAGGAGTTTGGTGTGTCTCCTGCACAGGCTCAATGTTTCACCCCTCAGGAGAAACGACTGCTCCTGTCCCAGCAAACTTAAGCCCAGCTAAATGTTTCGTGTGGATCTGCTAAAGAGTAAATTCCTCAAAATTGCCGACAATCTTTGAATTTTTTCGCTCTCCCATACTTACCCTCGCTCACTAGCCTTGCCCGGAAAAAGCGGCAGGATTTTTATGAATAAGTAATCAATTGATCCTCAACCCTTTCTCTCCCGAGTCGGTATTGTGTTTTTTCTATCTTGTGCTGATATGAATTCCACCATAAGGTTAAGTCTGTTCTTTCCTATTTTTTTCCTTTTTCGCTAACTTTGGCTTGTGCACCTGGAGTGTATCAATAAATAAATAAATAAATAAATAAATAAATAAATAAATAAATAAATAAATAAATAAATAAATAAATAAATAAATAAATAAATTTGCAAGTGTGATATCTGTGAAACATTTGTTCGAAATCGAAACTGCTGGAACACAAAAGAGATGCTCACAACGAAGAGGCGACGATGGTGGACGCATTTTGTGAGGATAGAGTAGAGGTTAGAATAGAAAGATTTATCCAAATTGAGTGCATAACAATTGAATAAGACCCACTATATTGATCAAATTAATTATTTCTCAGAACCATAGTTAACTTGTCAGCCATGTTGATAGCCTGCACGCAAGTGGTAGCGGCAAATATGCCCTTGAGAACACTTCATTCCCAGACAAGGTTTCTTTCGAGCTAATTTAGTATTAGTTTGTTCAATTAAAGGGTTTTTTTACCAAATATTATACCTCACACTACAATTTTTAAGGAATATAAAACGAATATTTATTTATTTTATTTTATTTTATTTATTTGTTTATTATGTTTCCTAAGGAAAACGCGAGAGAGTTGAAAGGACATAGAGACACATTTTACAGAAATACACATATTCAAATCATCTACGGCTCGAGTAATTTTGATGACATAATACGCTTGAACTGGCTGAAAGATGGTGTAGTTATGGTATCCTTGGTTAGTTTTACGTATGCCGCTACAGCTCTAACAGGGAAACAATTTGATCTAAGCATAGTTTTACCATATGGATAAGAGAATTTCTGGTCACCACCCCTAGTTCTAGAAGGTATGATTTTGAACAGAGCAGGATCGGCATGTATTTTCGGAGAATATGTTTAACTAAAATATGAGTGAGAACATAGAGACCTGGGTCAGTTATTCTGATCTGGGAAGGCGTCTTCAGTCATCCGCCTTCGTGATCAGTTAGCGGTCGCTCCTGCTTCTGCTCTAAAATTCTATCGGCGCACTCAAAGGTGAGTTTTTGGCCACGCAGTTTAGCCAGTGATCGAAACTTGAGCGTTGAATTTTTTCTAATTAGCTGAGGAGACGTTTGGTCGGATAGGTTGCATTTCGTATCGCCCATTTTAGGCTCTGAAGTAGGCGATTTGCCGAAACGTTAGCCAATAAATCAATTATCAACCTCGTGTGTGGCTTACCAAGAAGTCAAGACAATATACGTGCATGCCGAGGTTCACCGAAAGTCGAGCATACCGAACATAGAGACACATTTTACAGAAATACAAGTAATCGGATGAAGCATACAAACGCAACGATGTACAAAACATGTAAGACTCGGTACTTCCGGGGCAGCAGGTCACTTCCCACTCCGAAGTACGCCGAAATGCAAAGGTTCAGCTGAGAAGATGATTCGACAGTGCATGTCCTTCACGAAGGTGAGACTTAGCTTATTCTTATCACGTACATAGGAAATGTTCACAAATTGGGAGAATGGAGTTGAAATGCAGTCTCACCGTAGTCATTGCGGCAATGAGAGGGAACCGATGTTACACACAATTGACGATAAATCGGAAAGCATGATACAAAAGATGGATTCAAATATGGCCAAGTGCTGAAGAAAGGGATTCGTGTAAAACTACTGAATCAATGAACACTAGACTGTACTATACAACAACTAAGGATATAAGTCATGTATTTGATTTGCAATTCAAAGCAAAGTAGCGCTCATATCATTATCCTAGGACAATCGCTATACGGAATAAGGTGTACCCAGAAAAGAGACACGACGTCGACGTAAAGTTGGTGGCAATGGGAGTTGGCGAAGATAACGTCGAAGACGGCATAAGACTCTACACTCCAGCGGCGAAGGACTCATCCTAGGTAAGTGTATTGGCAGAAATATGAAGTTTTCGATTATGTTTCACACAACGACCTTCACATTTATTATCACCCATACAAAAGACATGGCTAGAGAAGTACAGAGGACGTGCTGTATGCATAAGCGAAAACTTCAACTTAATACCGTATGTGTCGAGGCTGGCAACGGTCGTGGTGGCGGATGAATAGGAGATAGGTCTGCCGGCGGCGCATCTCCTATCTCATGGGTTTATGAAGTTGGGCGTCTGACCTTTTCTTTATCTTGCCCATCCAAAATCAAACCGTTGTCCTAGAGTGACGGAAAACGAAGTGGCGTTGATGTTCAAGAAAATTAAGAAGCTCCTCCCAACCTTCGATACCTCCTACTTTATGATTGACGATACATACGAATAGTTTCCGCAACGGATTCCGCAAAACCTTCCCAGAATCGTTGGCAAAGAAATTGCTTTGCGTATGGCATATTACTCAATCTATTGAATGAAACGCAAAGATAATGAAAAAGATTCTTTCCCCAATATGTTCATATTAATAATTCGATTCTAATGCAAGTTTTCAGAACAACTTTACACCAATGTTTGCTGGAAGAGTCTCGGAGTTTTGTAAGACTTTCATTCCTTAGACATTCGCAATGAAGTACGCAGCACTTTTAACTTTCTCGCGGGAACTCAGCGAACGACCTACTGTCGATTGCTTCGACAAGAACTGGTACGTAACATGTAGCAACAACAGCCCTCTTAGCACTCGTAAATGTGACGTCATTTTAGAAACGGGAGGGTATCACAATGAGGTGCCTTCGCAAGACACTACTCCTGCATGAACACTTCAATGCTGATTGAGAGATTCCACAGATGGCTGCAGCTTGATGGCAAGAGGTTTGCGAGAAAGTAGACACTGCCTTTAAACCCATCATAGGGCCCACACTTTCGTCGTTGAAAAATGTTCAACCCCAGGACAGACGCCGTAAAGGTGGTGGCTGAATTGCAATGGACAGTCACAGATCGTAGCGGTGAGCATTACGTCGAAAATTCGATAAATATGCATTTGTTATACAAGGGTAATATTTGGGCCTGACTAGAAACTAGCAAAATGTGTAATTACTTGAGATTTAATTGAACCACCACTGTCAAGAGGATAGTTGCAAGGCGTGCGCGTATGCGTTCTGTTGTAAGTATGTTCATGACACTAAGTCTGGAGTTTCGTGTGCCCACGTTCACGCTGCTCTGCTCTACGTTCGACAAGGATTCTGCTTTTGGACCACACTTCTGAATTTATTCTCTTGGGTTCAATTCAGGAATGACACCCGAGATCAAAATGATGTCGAACCTCCCGTTGTCATTCCCAACATTGGTTCAGAGAACAACGGCCTTTCTCTGATGGACGACATACCTGCCTCGTCCACGGATGTGTTGTATATTGTTGCACGGAACAGCTTTGCCGACACTGACATTCTGGATGCAAACAGAAACTTGTTGCAGCGATCCGAGTCGATAAGAATAAATTCCGATGGACAATCAAAAAAAAATTGAAATTGACGTTGTGTCACAGGTGGTCGCAGCCTACAAGGTGAAGATGGTCGGAATATCCAAGACTGGTAGTCGTGATGCAGTAGAATTTCTTATGAAAGCGTTGGCCAAAGTAACCGTAGGAGACAAGGACGCAGCTATTGCGACCTCTTTACTTTGTATTTTCAGTGAAACAAAGACACGTCCTGAATTGCCATCGGTAGGGAAGATGCCCAACCCGTTACCTGTTCGTCTAGCAAAGGTGAGTGAAAATAGTAATTAGCGCGTACAGGAAGCATTAGAAGTGTTTTACGTCTCCAAAGAACTCTGTCGCAACCGAAGTGCTTGCAAACAACACCGGGCCGTTCCGGTGTATACTGTGGACAAATTGGAGTACTGTGCAGAGTGTTCCAGTACAATACCGACCACGGTGCTCACCACGGACGACGCAAACGATGACTGGCCTAAATGCACCTCATGCGGATTGGAAGCTACGAGAAGTGCACCGATGGGAAGGGATGTCCTTATCCCTATGATGATGGGGTTGTCCAGTACTTTGTCCTGCCGCAATAGTTTAGGGTTAATCTCTCTCGTTCCCATTTTTCCTTCATAAATTACCTAGACTAGACCATGTATTTGTTGCTAGATGCCGTTTATGAGGTAATTCTTGAGCTCAAAGTTCATTGTTGAATCAAAAGCTTCTAGTTCACCAAGATTGATGTACATAATAGTTGTTATATTTGTCATATAATACAGTCGTGCTTGCACCCAGTGCAGTTGTTGACTGTTATGTTGTTTCCTATGTCATATTATTCAGTACATGCCAATTAATTACTTTTCTCACTCGATACTTGCCCGGTTCCTCTCAAACCTAGTGTTTTATAGCACTTATGGTTTGAAGTGGAAGAACACGAACGAAGTGTGAAATATAAAACCCATGGTAGAATATGGTACCCCAGTGTTCTGCCCGCATAGCCGCAAAAGCATAGAACGGCTGGAACAAGTGCAGAATACGTTCACACGGAAGCTTATGGTGCGTATAGTTGGGTTTTCCTATGATAAGATTCCAAATCGTAATGAAAGAAACAAAAATTTTGGTCTCAAGAAACTCAGCTTCCGCAGAAAAGTCAATGATCTCCTTCTATTGCACAAAATTGTTCATGGTGAGTGCGGTCTTAAGCTTGAGGACTTATTCGTGTTGAGACCTTCGATGACGCGGGGGGGAGCTGTCAAACTTCAACTTAAAACAGCTAGGTTAAATTGTAGACGCTATTTTTTCACTTGCAGGACTATTTCTAGGTTTGAGAAAATTCGCGAAAACCGAAAAATACCTATCAGTTGCAATGCATTCAAAAGAACGGTCGAGCATTGTCTTAGCCCGTAGTGTCTTGGACGTCCGAGTTTTAGTTGTTTTATGTTATGTCGCAATTGTAACAGTTGCTGTAGTTGTGCTGTCCTGTTCTCTTTTGTTTATTTTTAGAATTCTTTTTATAACCACATAAGTGTAAGCTTATGTAATAAATATATATATATATAAGCAAGTAAAAACAAAAAGAAAAAAGAAATATGAATGTTTATACAAAACAAAATGAAAACAAAAGCTACAGTGCGCGCCAAAACTTTACGCCCACTCTAGAAATTCGCCGTTTCGGACGAAGATCGAAATTTTCCAAGAAATGGAGTCCACTATCGTTCTCGGCGTGCTTGAAAACCCCTGCGAACTTTTGCTAGGTCTTTTCTTAGTGATTCTCTAAATTTTTATTCGTTTTTGGAGGGGAAACGCGGCGGTTCAAAACTTTACGCCCACCCATGAAAAATGTCGATTACTCAGGAAGGATGTTGCTAACAAACTGACAAATGATACAGACTGATGTAGTAGCGTTCAAAAAGATCGTAGAGAACCCTAAGGAGCATTTGAAATCAATGTTTAGGGTATTTTGCCGGTCGCTAACTGAGCAAGCCCATCACTGAGCAAGTGTGAACAAAACGAAATTTTCTTAAGAACCTGAACGAGCGAAGACCCTTATCCGGTATTTTCAAGAGCAACTTTAATAAATATAGACAGAAAAGGAAAAACTGGAAGCTATTTTAAGGCCGATACCACTGCAGTATCACCGGTTTGATACTCCTCCTCCACATCGTCGGCCGAGAAAATCCGCACTAAATTCTCGCTGACTGTTTGCAAATCGACCAGTCCCTGTGCATACCAGTGTTTAAGGATTTTTGAGGCAAGAGGATAAGGCATTTCCTCCGAACCATGCCGCGCCACTTTTGGGTTCGAATGATTTCGACAGGTGCAACATGAACAACATGTGGGCTTGGGTAGCATTTTCTTATAGTGCCTGCTAACATCCAGGATTTCACTCATACCATCTGATGCTGTATTCATTGGTGAGAGGTAATGTCAGACCACGATTTTCCTGGGTGAATTTTGCATTACTATAGAGATTCATGGAAGAAGTTGTGTCTTTTTTGCCGCAGCTGCGGCGGTTGAATTTCGGTGGTCAGGACAGACTTCTGACTTCAGGGGTGGTATGCACGAAAGTTCCGGAATGACTGATAGGTACCCGGCAGCATCCTGGAATTCGAACGCGATATCGTAACCGGTCCGTTTACATCTGTGATGTTCCGGGATTCATTCCGATCTGGTTCCTGTGGGCTTCCAACCATTCCTTTCGGAAGCTCCACAGGTCCCGGCCAGTTTCCTGAGAGCTTCCCGAGACACCGCTCAATTTTTGGAAGAGATTAGATGTTTGTATTGAAGATAAAGGCGGTCATGTGTGAGGTCTTATGCAGAATTTCTCTGCCTATTGAATGAAGGCAAAAGCCTTTTATTTGAATTGACTAGTGTGAAGTTGTGGATCATTTTCCACGTCACACTTCATGTGGACCACCCTGTGCATACGTACATATATGCATGTCTCTGTTCAAGAAATTACAACTACAGGTGTCAACAAAGAAACTAACGTGATTCGAAAGCTCGAAACGTGGCGTGGTTTTCAATGAAACGATTGATTCGTATGTGTGTTGGAAGTGAATCAGACTTTCTCACATGCTTCACAATTGTCTATATATGAGATCTCAGCACGCCTAGCTCTTCCGGCTTGCTCGTTGATTCCTCGCCTCGTTGGCTTCTCGCTGTCCCTGCCCACATTACATGAAGTTGTCGATCACTCCTCTCGTAGTACGTATTCAAAGGAACCTCGTTCTCCTTGAATACAACCAACATATTCGGTACTCGAAGTCACTCCGAGTCAAGATGTTCCCACAGTTCACGACATTTTTCCTTACGTGAGATTCCATTCCGGACATTTCATGCATGAATAGTTCGATGCAATTTCGATGCCTATCCTTGGAAGCTCACTATTTTGAACCCTGAAGAACCATCTGAGAGAGACCTCCAGGAGCTAGGCGTTCAACATCGTGTACGAACATTAGGATGGTTTTTTACGGCCTTCATACTTGACTTCTCTTTTGATTTTTGAAAGCTCTCATATTTGACCTCCATCCCATATTTTACAGCCCCCATGTTTGAAAATGGGATTTTCCTATATCTGTTGCGGTATGTGCCATAGTTACAAAGTTAATATTAAAAAACCAACTACAGTTGAGGGCGAAGTTCGGGAAACGCGAATTGTACACCTTGTAAGTGTGTACATATATGCAACATTCACCTTGTTCAAATTGCCGTATACTCTCTTTTTGAGTTTTTTCTTTTGGAATCAGTGCTTGCAGCCCGAAAAGCTTCGAAGTCAAACTGTACAATTGTCTTCACACTTGCTAACAAGTTCCACGGCTGTAAATAATGATCGAATACTTAGCTGATCTTAATTCCGTGGAGCGTGGTCTTACGTTGGGAAAAGTCTGAGTTTTACTACATCAAATTATGGATAGCAATGACTGCTATTAATTAAAAACAATGGTACGACTACTCGTCATTCTTAACGCTGTACACCGTGCTCTTCCCTTTCTTGTGTAGTGTTCTCATCATGGAAACATACATGTGCACCCCCGATAAAGAACCTATTGCCATTCTCGAAACAAAGCATGTCAACAACGCTGTGTACAAGTCATGGAACTTAATCTAGATATATGTAGTCCATTATTTGATTGCAATGAGAAATTCTTCCATCTTCCAGTCTACTGCATTATTTCCGGTAGAACTTGTATGTAGGACTTGTGTGGCCCATAACGAAGGATTTGAGCACCTCACTTCCGGGTTGAATTCAGTCACCAAAGTTCATTCTTCGCAGGTGAATTTAATATTGGTTCGCAAGACCTTGTTGTTGGGTATGGGTTCCAAAAAAGTTGCAGTGCGACCAGATCTATAGCCAAAATAGTGTGTCCTCTGCCAAGTTTCCTTGATGGTTGCAGATAAGCATCCACGTGAGAGGCAGAGTTCCTTAGGTTCAAGAACTTTTTTGCGTTTTTAGCCCCGATTGGTTTATAAGGCCCTGTCCCTGGGTATAGTTTTTGCTCGTTATCGTCGAGCCACCGCGAGAGAATGCAAGAGGTAACTCCTTCCCAGACTTTGGACAGGTATGGGAGGACCCTTTTTTCCCTAATGGCCTGCGTTCGGCAACTTTCCAGGTGCTCCTCTGCAAAAAGCTATATGGAGTTACGAATATGAGTCATGCATAAACATCAGACAACAATCGTCAGGTCAGAAATTCCTTTGAAAAATTCTTTCTGAGCAGTCGGAGAAGCAGTTTTTCCTCATGAAATGCTTTGCGAAGCGCGAAAATTGGTGGGGCTCTCATACTGGGTCTTAGAAATTGCTGTGGATCATGTTCAGCTACGTGCTATACACAAGAGCTTTCCTTCTCAGTTCTGTATTATTTAGTGGAACAGCGATGACATTTCGTTACTAGTAGTATTCATCATTTGCTAGACTGCGCAAAGGTTCTACTTTGCTGGCTTGGGATACAATTATAACGCAAATGTTAAAAGGACAGTTGTAAAAGTGTGTGCTTGTGTGTTACTACCTCTACAGGTACAGGTGCAACTGCAGATAGCTGCTTCATTGTTTAACGGCTCGGGGGTGAAATCAGGCCTGGATTGTTTTCTTGATAGCCGACGCCTCGTTATTCGGGTGCCCAGAAGGCCTGTCGCAAGATTGCATGCCTTCGCGGAAATTTGTTCAAGCAGCTCGCTGCTCTCCGTACACTCCGTTGTCTCTCTGACCCTCATCACAAGGACTTGCAATGGTGATTCACATCCTTAGAATGACCTTCTGATCGATTACCACATAAAAGCGAACGAAGCTCTGACAAAAATTCTCTTTACGAAATACGCAATCTTTGCGCCGTAACATCCAAAGGGCAGCTCCTATCTGACATGAAGGTGTCCCCCTCATACTGCCACTGCTCCTGTATCTATCGGTTGTGGTGTTCCCTGTGATGGTCTCAATTGTGGCTGGAACTGCCACTCAAGCGCGCAGATGAGCCTGATGAGAGGCAACCGGATCAATGCAAAATCTGTCTCCGTTCTTTTCCTCCGTGGCAATACTGCTTCTTCTGCTTCTGCTTGTTCTTGTGTGCCTGTACGTAATGTGATTTCATTCACAGTGATGACGAACATTCAGAATATAAGTCGCAGCCCCGCATTTTACCTCTCGTCAAAAAGTTCTTGTAACATAGGACGAGAACACTTTCAGAATGGCTCCAACAGTGTACTTTGCTACTTGTTCGAACGGTAGCATGACCATTCGACAAGATGAAGTATTGTTTTTCTCAACCTCTCATTAATGAAAAACGATGAGTGAGGAGAGGAGGGCGAGTTCTATAGTGGTTGAAGCTAAAGCGGTTTATACCACACCTTAGAAGTTCCGAAGGGCTTTGGATACTAGATCAATCGAATAAATTCCCAAAAAGATCCACAACTTCCAGGAGAATTCTGCATCGTTAGCCCTAATTGTTCATTTTTACCCGTATCATGAAGGTTAAGGTGTATCATTAATGACCTAAAAAAAACTTTAAAAAGGGTAACTCCCAAGCCAAGCGGCACTTTGGCTAGCTCTCAACTTTCTTTATTGGGTTCGGCACCACATCTCTGAGAAATTACATATCTAAAAGTAAGTAAAGAGATAGAGATAAGTAAAGTCAACCTAAAAGTTGGGATCACAGACGGACCCAAGGCACATAGACCGGTAGGTGAGCAGGGGCGCATAGAATCGCGCATTCACTGAAAATATATCCTACAGGCCCCACTGTCTATATCTGTGAGCTCAAATTATTGAGCCCGTATTCCGGCGATTTTTCGCCAACTCCTTGCATGGTTCTAGTCTGTTAGCTGAGGGAGTGCCCATGGGAGGACTTTGTCTGTAATTGCGACCGCAGTCTTATAGGCCCGCAATTCGATTGGTTCGATCGGAAACAGTAGTGAAACATACAACAAATACAGTGGGCGTCGATAGCGTTGACCCCTCCACTGTCCCGAAAAGCATGCGACGCGACCGCGCTTCTCGAGCAGGAATCCCTTCCAGGACAACATGGGGTGTTCATGACAGCCAGTTAGTTTTCTTATCAGGTAACATCAGATGTGATGAACAAATACCGAGAAAACCCAGATTCGCCTCTGCAGCGACGACTCCATCTTGAGCGGAGCGGTCGCGCCGCGTTCTTTTCGAGGTCGTGGATGGGTCACCGCCACAGACGCCCGTGGAAGGGATCATACCACCGTTGTGAAAAATAGGTCGAACCAGCCAATCGCTTGGCCGGAACCACTATGGTCGTAATTGCAGACAAAGTCCTCCCATGGGGACTCCTTGAGCTAACAGACCATATCTGCTATGGCATCATATTCTGAGAGCAGCGCGGGTCATTTGAATTAAACTTACCTTACCGTGTCAGGCATGACTTACTACTTTTGCCACGGCCATGCGACAAATTTTTCTTTTTTTTTTGTCTAAACCAAGAAGTTTTCGACTATTTGTGTGTAAATGCTCTATTCTTCGCTTGCTCACCATACCTTTTCTAGTTGACTAGAAATTGAAGTGTTACTCGAGCAAGACTACAGTGTTGATGTTGTGATTCTCGAATGTTTCATCATCATGTAAGAATTCCTCTATATTCATAACCGAATGCTTGATCATCAAAATTAGTACAATACTGTTTATTGCTTCGTTTCGCAAGTTTTTCTTTAGTACAGGCAACATGACCGCCAGCGATGGCCTCGTGGTTCCTGATAGAGAATTCCTTCAAACTGTCAGAACGGTTGAATCAACCTGACCATCTTTTTTAGTTCACAAAGGTTCAGCTTCAAGTAGTTGAATCAGGTGTGAGCCTACGAGCCTCGTACTTCCTAAATAACATTTGCGCTAGGATTCATGAACGCATAAGCAAGTGAAACCGGGCTAGCAAACCTACCTTTGCTTTCTGCATCTCCTAACATTGCGTATTCTATAGGTTAACCAATCACGCTAACCATTGTTAGTTTGTGTGGTTAGTGGTTCATGAAACCCAGCCCTGGAAGGTGACCTCATAACACTACACCAGTTTTCCACGTTCATTTCCGTCTGTCTAAATCTTACACGTTGACCCAACCTTCGTATAGAGAAGTCACTGTGCATGCCTAACATTTGTTCTGCGACAAAAAGCAGTCTTCATCAATAGTCAGTGCTTTGTGATGAATGATAGCAGATAATCTTCATAATACTTGTGCGCAATATATGAAAATATATCGAAAACAATAAAACCAAAGAGGGCAGTTTTTGTTCACGTCGCAAAAACCTGAAAATGAAACTGCAAATGTTCAAAAAATTTATTGCTTCGGTGATCTATCCATACACAGACGGCTGCTACGATCCTAGAATATCAAAAAATGGAAAGAATTTTGTGGAATACTCGTTTTCATTTCCTGCACTACATTAAAGAGAGCCTGTGTAAGGTAAGCTCTTTCAGAAATTTTTGGGCACTGGAGCCGACTCAAACGGGCACATGTGCCTGTACCGCTGCCAATGATTTAACAGCTCATGGCGACAGTAGAGATCCTGGATCGGCGCCACTTCGCACTTGGAAATGAGTGCAGAATGATCCAAGTGCGGATTTATCGTGCGTCGTGTGGTGGTTGACGGGTCGTCATTTCTGTCGCAATGTGAAACGGTGCCGACCCAGGTTCTCTACTGTCGCCAAATTCGGTTTCATCGTTGACATCGGTGCCCACCTGATTGCACGCTGGTGCCCAAAAGTTTCTGAGATGGACGGGACCAGCGATCCGCACGAGGGTAACGTCAAAAGGATGCGGCCAGAGCTATGCACTATTGGGCGACGCGCGGCTGAGCTAGTGATCCGGAATACAACCGGAATACAACCACCACAGGACTTTTTGACTGAACGAATCGCTCGTCCTCTGCGTTGGCACATCATCTTGCCTCCCCTACCCTAATCGTTTCACCGCGATTTTGAGCTCGGAGGCGCTATCTTGAACTCGCATACAGCCTGCAGATTGTGAGTTTGCCTACGAGTAACGTCGTTATTTGGTTATCCGGTATTCAATTAACGTCTCTATGCGAGATGTGTCAAAATAATCGGCACAAGATAATCTTGACGTCTGAACTGAAACACTATACTCTTGTAGAGATCTCTCAGAAAGAAGTTTTTTACACTATACTGCCACAATAACATTCGTTCAATTTCGAAAGTTATTTTAACACAAATATTTCAGACTTACCGGGAATGTGTTCTACCCGGCATGCAGCAGTGTTTTCGCCTCCTAGACATAATCCTCCCCTCTAGTGGTGGCTTCCCCTCGACCACACCCAGTCATTCTGATGATTGTGAACTTGTTCGACATCAAACCATTCCTCGTCCGAAAACAGGATCGTTCGATGCCATCATGCAACAAAACGTTTCCTCAACCTCTTGCATCGTTCCAACCAATTGATTCTCGTTTGCTCATTAATCAGGTGACCTTTCCCTTCCTTATACGCTTTCGGCCCACCCTCCCCTGAGAATCTTCTACACAAATTCTTTCGAGATTGAAAGCACCTTTGCTATTTTACTCGTGGAATTACTTTCGGTTCGAGGGTTTATTTCAATCCGACGGAGAACATTTTTTTGGTTGTTTGCGTTATTCGCGGTTCTCGGTCGACCTCTTTTCGGGCGATCCTCGTTGGTTTCTTTTGGAAACGCTTCAACGCTTTCAAAATGATCGAATGTGGAACATTCAACAGCCGCGATATTTCCACAACTCCATTCTCGCTCTCTGCCATGCAAATAATTGCCGATCTCCAATCTTTTCTAGATCGCATCTATAACGTGGATCGATGGCTACAGAAATGTGTAGTTGAAGTCATTCCAGCCGGCTCATTTTACGAGAAAAAATAGAGTGAACTCTCGTTCCATAATTTCTTGACACCCCGTAGTCGCCACCATCTTCCCCGAGGTTCCGTGAAGGCATGCCTTTAGCGCGTCACTGCTACGTGCTTTCTAGCATGCATTTCATCTAAACATAGGGTAATGCGGCGAGCGGAGATTGGAGTAATTGCTAGGCCACCAATCAAAGTTGGTGAGTTGAAGGCAGCACCCACGAAATTTTCGACATCGAGTTCTTGGCACAATTAGGGGTAATCACATGCGCTGATCACTGTTATAATGCTGGAAACAGTCAAAACCTTTGGAATCTCCGCCTTCTGAAACCTCTCTCTCATCGCGTTTGAGGAGGTTTGGCCGAGTTGCGCGACCAGTTCGATGTGGACCGATCCAAAAAAGTCGATACTACCTCCTTCTTTGTCAGCTGTTTTGTCAAATAAATCGGTTTTTGACACTGTTTTGCAGCGTTCTTAGAGTTGATGAATAGAGCCAGCTTTTGGAAAGGATCGGTTTACCAATAAAGGAGCCGCGGCAACACCAGTGAATCCTAGAATATTCTCAAAACCAAGAAAAAAATCAAAAATGTGACTCTGAAGGCGAAAAGCGACTACACGGTGAACTATGGAAGTAGATCTCTCGTAGAATAACAAGAGAATCTGTAGTGCTAAGCAAGTCAAAAAAGAAGGATAAGGACTAAAAAATAGCTTAATTTTGAAAAGAAAAGAAATGGCTGACCGCCAAATCAGCTGGCGGCACCGCTGCGCAGCCGCCACAACTCGATCGAACGACCCCATGGAGATCCCACTGGTCCACTTTCGCCTACATATATTCTATATTCTTCTACATATATTCGATTGAGTTTTCTGTGCTACCTTCTTCAAGAAATTGTTGAGACAACCAGTTGCGTTCTAAAACGGTCAGAATCCCTGGTACTAAAATTTCCGCGGGTGCTGCCTTTAACGGCGACACCCACGGAAATTTTCGCCCTCGACATTTCAGCACAATTTGGGGTAATCGATTCGAAAAAGTCAATAACGCAGCTTTTTTCTCAGCTGTTTTGTGTTTGGAATCGGATCTCCAGACAGTTTTGTGCAGAATTGTTGCGACAATCACCAAGGTTCCAGACCAATCAAAATCTCAGACACGAAAGTTTCGTGGGTGCTCCCTTTAACACATTCACGACCTTACGCTTTTGGCAAGGTGTGTCACGTGGGACACACGCGCTTTCGCACAAGTAGGGCTCGTGCTCAACCGCTTGAGCACGTGGTCCCACGTGGTAAGAATTGAGGTAACATGCCCTTTCTCCAGTAGTCCTAAACACAAACCAACAACAACCACAAAATGAAGAATTTCCAGTAAGCGGAAACGAAATTGAATCTTACTACACAAAAAACTGTATCTTGCGGCGAGCCAGAGGAGTCTATGATTCCAGGTGTCACATATCCTCACATGGAAGCCTTGCATTTATGAACTTATGCCGAGGATTCTCTTCATTTGTCGATACAACCTCTAGCTCTGAATTGTGTGCAAGCATCGAGGTACATTCTCAACGTTTAGATGTACTTAACACTTCCGGCAGCGTCTTCTTTAGGGTCTTCTTCCAGATTCTCACCTACACTCCACTACTTATCCCTCCCATAAAAGCGCAAGGAGTGAGCCGATGCTCACCACCCCCCCCCCCTAACTTCGGGTTCAGGGCTAGGATTCATGAGCGCATAGCCAAGCGAAACCAGGCTAGCAAGGCAACTTTTGCATTCTGCGTTTCCTCGTATTTTGCAGGCTATACGCTAATTAATGGCGCTAACCAGCGTTGGTTTGTGTGGTTAACGTTTCATGAATCCCAGTCCAGATGAACCACTCCACCTATATAAACGCATTAGCAGAAGGATAACCTCGACAATATATGCGCCAAACTGAGTAGCAACAGACTTCATTTATGAAATAGCACACACTGGATGTGAATCGTCTTCTTTCAGGATAAGGATCAGCAGGAAGTGAGGAGTTTTGACTCAAGGCTAATAAATTGAGCGTAATCGGTGGGGGGGGGGGG
>JARK01000119.1:65243-91970 GCA_000688135.1 Ancylostoma ceylanicum | reverse complement strand
GGGGGGGGGGGGGGGTCTTTTCGTTCGTTCTTGGTTTACATAAGTTTTACGTCATCTTTCGAACACATACTGTGCACAACTCAACGCTTCCAAATTGCTGTCAATCCGTGGAGTTTCGAATTCGATACCGATGACATTCAATGCGTCGGATTTGAAGGACAAACCTAGTTTTACGAGACCTCCGCGCGCAGCGCGGTTGCGTCACGGCGTACGTCCTGGCCGCTTCCCCAAGGTAGCACAGCTCGGAGCGAAGGCAACAGAGCTATCCTTATGTTACATGCAATTGGAACACAAAAGAAATTCACCTCATAACCCATACAAAATCAAACTCGGGAAAAATTCTTAAAATATGAAGCTGATGATTTTTTCGGAGCGCTGATCTTGACCAAAATTTTCCTCTTTTGATCTTATGTTTTGTGAGATTCGAAATTCGTTTCTGCACACACCTGACGAGGACCCATTATTTCATTCAGTGCTTCGTAATCGAAGCATATGCTCTATGGAAAAATACGCAAATTTTGATGTACCAGCATTTTCCCAGCGTTGTTTGTTCCAACTGCTTGCAGACTCCTCACATAGCTTGTACTCTTCGGTCCAGTACGTCTCATGAGTTTCGGACTTTTCTAAGTTCCGAAGAAGTCGACGAGGTCGAAATGGGAACCAACAGTGTTTCATCAATTTTGGCCAAGTGGAGCGAGAACGGGTACATTACTCGAGAGCATTCTTGAACTCATCCTCTCAATTTCATATATAGGTATGTAACCGGTTGTCGCCAGTGAAACCACATAAATGGACGTCAGAATAGCACGGAACCACCTGTGCTGCCGACACTCACTTAGAAACTTAGGTAGTCCATCGTCTCATTATATGACCAGTCCATCTGTGCTGAACCTTCAGTACATATTCCGCCGTGTCACGAAGACGAGACATTTGTCGTAAGTCGGAGGTGTACAGTCCATCATGATGTTAGGTACTTTGGTCGTCCCGCATAAGGCAATACTCTGGCACTCTGTGGATAAAGCGCAGCGGCTTCCACCTGGCCGCGATGTCCACACACGTAGCAGAGCAGTGTAAGAACTGTGATATCAAAAAGGTGAGCGTGAAGGTCGGGTTCTGCCAAATTGTATGTGTTTCCCAGAAAGGGCCAATCGTGGCCCAAGCTGTTCTTCTTTTTCCATCGAGCTCTCTTATGAGGCTGTTTTTCGTAACAATTGAGCGTCCAATGTACACATAGGACGACTTCTTTGTTCTATAAAATCCTTCCAATTCTATCCATTCTCCTTCGCAGTACACATTCTCATAAGCTGCCCCCTTGTGTTATATATTCGCATGCCCCTTGCTTCGTTTAGCTGATTGAAAATCGCTTCCCACTTCGTCGATGGTTTGCCAGAAAAGACTACGCAGTTTGTAAAACGAAGCTTTGAGAGGAATCCTCCATCAGATCGATTGCTTCTTTACTCCTAGTCAAATGATTTAATTGCTCATTGCTGGGCGGCAGTAAACTCCTTCGGCAATACAGTGTCTCTGTATCGTATCCCTTCGCAAGTGGAACGATTAAGAGATGCTGGAACAGCTGTAGTGTCGTGGAGCCCCAAGATAACAGTCGGCTAATGTCCTCAAGTATTACGCGTTTCCACCTTGATCAGCGATTGCTGATAATATAGAGTTTGTTTCTTCGCTGGATAACACTGTTCCGTTCTCGATAAAGGTTAAGTTGAGAGGCAGGTGATATTCTCAGCAAAACTCTATGACCCTCGAAACTGTTCGAATGCCGTCCACATAGTCGAATCTTCTGCGCAAACAGGCTTGATTATAGGTTTAGGTGTAGATGTTGTGCTATAGATCAGTTCTAATGCGATCTACTGATCCATGTAGGAAATCCGTGATACGTCTGCGTCCTATATGTTACTGACCACCTGATACCTCCACCATTTCTGTAATCTCGAACCACTCTGGACTCTGTTCTGTTGCCTCTTCCTAATCCTAGAAATGTTGGATCCCATTGTTATTCTCGTCTGCCCACCGTGTGGTGGTTCCTTCGCCCGCACCCCTCTTTTGTGCAATTATTCTAAAAGCGATAAAGTCCTGTTACGTAACCTTTTTGGGTTTACATGGGGGCCGACTGACCTAAAAACAGGCGAGTCGCTCCCAGAAATTTCCTAGGTGAACGCGACTTTTTGGAACCCTCGTGCTGGTCGGTCCACAGGTGTCTGCGGAGGGCCAATCAGAGTACAAACAAGCATGTAGAGCCGCTCGTCGCGGTGGTCCTTGAAATTTACCGTTGGGGTGAACCCTCCAGTAGCTCTACTGAAGCTGAGTGCGACTTTAGCGCATTTTGGCAGACAGAGCAACCATTTTGCAAGGCAAAACTCTGCGCAACTTTTTTTGCATGGACAGAGGTTGCTCAACTAGCAGTGAGAGTTCCGTAGTAATAGGAACGACCACAGATCCTGCACGTCTGATCGATTAGCGTGGAAATCGACTGGAGAAGAGAATCCAACTCTGCAAAAAAATTGGCTGAACAATCCATCGACGAGGAGATGGAAGCCATGATTTTGATGGAGGCCAGTGATGGCAAATGCATCGCAGACCTACAGCAGCAGGTGGCCGGACTGACGCAGCAACTGCGCCAGCTAACGGGGAACCAGGCCCCTCAGGTGAGGGCGATGCTGCTCAGCGTGAATTAGCAATTTCTCAAAATCAGAGAAGTGCAGAACAGGTTGAAAAAGGGTGGATCGGAAGAATCGCCTACCAAGATTAGTGGGAAATCGAGGGAATCTAACTGCCACAAGCTAGACAACGCGTGCATTGCAATTGAGCAGGATATCTCGGAAATCCGGCAGTTGTCTAGGCAGCTAGATCGCCTTGGTACGCTAGATCTTGACCAGTTCACAGAATATCTAAATGGGACATTAGAGTAGGCACGTCCTGATGACTGGGTTATGCGCACACTTTCAAAGCTGCTTGAAGTAGACTCAACGAAAGTGGTAGACGCGGTGAAAACTACCCTATTAGCTGGAAGCAAGTCTACCTTACTTGTGGAGGTACCAAGAGCTGATGGCGAAGCACCTGAAAACCAGAACACAGTGCTTTTCCAGGCTGAATCAGGACAGTCGAACACTAGTGGTGCGCAGCCTGCCGGTTTCCGTGAGGCGATGAGGCAGATTCGGTGAAATGAACTACCGTGTCAGCTAGAAATGTCAGACTTCGACCCCATCGCCGCTGCTGAAGGTCAGCGGTCTACTCAGTTCTCACACTGCTTGAATGGAACAAGCCAGCTGAGACAAAATATACTTCCAAAGAGGCGGATCAGCCCATATTTGCAGAGACAGCAGCTCGCGAACGAGCCGCCAAAGCTGTAGGAATCCCTCTGGAGGTTGCCGTCGAGGAGATGCCCGGGTGAGAATGGTCTACCTCAAGTTGAAAATGCAGTAAACGACCCCGTTAGAACAGCGTTTGCGGCAATGGCTCTCCCTGTACCAGTATATGAGATTGCGCAGGGTAAGGGATTTGATAAATTCGTACGGTCATTTCTCATGAAGTATGGGCGATTGAACGTGAATGACCAGATGCTCATCCATCTGCTGTGCGCAAAGCTCGGGGGACATCTACGCGCGAATATGCAAGCACTTCCCCTCGGCGTCGGAGAAGGAACCTTTGAAGAATTTGCTACTGAGCTCGCCACAAAGTTCGGAGAAAACGAGTCACCTAAACGTATAGAGGCCTATATGGAGCTAAAAAGGCTCAAGTGCTCCAGTAACATTACTGAGTACTGCGTTGAATTGGAGCAGCTCTCGCGATCAGCGTACCCAGAATCGAGTGAAAGAGAACTCTCCATTATTCGAACGGGTGCGCTGATTTCCCAGCTCACTGAGCGGCCAGAGTATGTTCAACTTTTCACTTTGGTAGAACAATCAGCTACTGAGTAGGCTTACGAAAAGCTGAAGAACATGGCTCAACGAGTGGAAAAGGGTCGCCAAGTCGAGTCTGAGCTTGAAACAAGGTTGGGAAGACAAACCCAAACGGTCTCTCACGCATTGGAACAGAGCGGACTCGACGTGCACAATCTCATAGGATAGTGGTGACGATGACACGCTTCGAACGGGTCAAGAAAGGGAAGGTCATGCACGAGACGATGAAGATACCGTTCAGAGAAGCGTGAGCCGATCTGTCACAATTGCAAGAGGCCAAGTCACTTCAAAAGAGATTGTAAGGAGCTCGTACAAGGCAAGACTTCTTTGAAACAAACTGATGATTTCCAAGGCCAAATAAACGACAAGAGAATCCACAAAAAGATTTCGCAGGGACGTTCACAACCATGTTGAGGCAGTGGTCCTGCAGTGCGACATATGCAAAAGGTGATGCCAGTGAGTTCGCAGGAGACCAGACGTTGGTAACAGTGGAGCTGTTAGGTCTGAAGCGGAGAGCACTTTTGGATTCTGGTTCACAAATCAGCATACTGCCGTTGGAAGTGCTACTTACGGTGACCTTGAAGAAATACCTCAACTACAACATCCTTCCATTTACGATGCGTCAGGAAATCGCATGAATTTCAAAGGAGCAGTTCGTATGTCGATGCGGCCGAGGAGCGGCCAAAGAAGAGAGTTGCTTTCTTTGTGATGATGGGAAGCGATGGAAGGCCTGTTCTGGGCACCAATATTCTTAACACACTAGAATATAGCCTACGCAAAGTAAGGAATGACCAGAAACCTGTGAACGCGAAGCAAAGCAGCGAGAAAAGGGAAAACGATGGTCGGGAGAAAAGACCAAGAGTCCTCATGAACGCTGCTGAACCGATGGTCGAAAACTGCCGAAAAGTGGTCGCTCTATATCAAGCCAGAAGAAAAGAAAGTGGTTGAGACGACGATTCTTAGTAAGGAAAATGAGTTAAGGTCATCCAATAGAGTCGTCCCGGACACCACTTGCTCTGAGAGCAAAGTAAAGCTCTGGCAAAGCTCTGTGGTTGCCAAGAAGGGTATGTTTGCAGTCACGGACCCAGAACTAACATAAACAACCCTCACGGTGCATGATATAGGCACTGGAACAGTCGAATCATCTCATATCCACGCGAAGATTAACAACAGTAACGAGGTCATCGAGAGACCGCTGAATCTGGGCGACCGGGTGTATACACGCATATTTGCAAAAGAAGGCTCTTCCTAACATCCTAAAGCTGTGCAAGTACGAAGCAAATCGTCTAGAGTGGTAGAGGTCAACGAGGATAGTGTGGTGGTATCACCGACCGATGCAAACGAAGAACCTGAACGCGTTCTTTCAAACAGCCCAGGGGAGTTGCCTAGTGCCATAAATGATGAGCCGCGGAAGGCTACTAGAGGTAGAGCCAAGAGAAGGAAGCCTAAAAAGAACAAGAGTGTCGATACTTCTTGTTTCAGAGCCAAGATCGAAGATGCAAGATCGAACCAGTCTTACCCCTTACATCTGTGCTCATGTAAGGTCTTTGATGAGAGAGCTCGTGTGGCTTTGCTTCACACTAATAGCGACCTGGCTCGGTCGAAGAAATTCAGAAACTCATCCAAGCTCTCAAGCTTGGGACCACTTGGGAAGTCGTTGCCAATGCTTTGCCCAGCTGCGAGCCTCGGGGTATGCCCACGACAAGATGGTAACCAATTCCGTGAAT
Organism: Ancylostoma ceylanicum; assembly: GCA_000688135.1. Taxonomy (NCBI): domain Eukaryota; kingdom Metazoa; phylum Nematoda; class Chromadorea; order Rhabditida; family Ancylostomatidae; genus Ancylostoma; species Ancylostoma ceylanicum. The sequence continues at coordinate 86,332 of JARK01000119.1, read as the reverse complement.
GGGAGGTTCTCGTTGATCTGGAACAACTATGCGAGGCTCCAAATGCAATGTTTGAAGAAGTTCATGCTGAAACCGAGAACAAAAGTCGAGAATGCTACAACTTCCCAGCCGCTGACAAGTTCTCAGGACGGATGGACGACCCAAAAGACGATGGACGACCCGAAAGGAAGAAACCAATGATCTCCAGGCGCTCCGAACTCATGTACCTCCGCGATCCGAAGAAGAAGAAGAAAGAACAAGCGCTCCACATGAAGCAGCTCGGATGTGGACCCCACTACGAGTCTTCGGACGGACCCTTGAGAACACCGGCGTGTAGATGTTGTGCCATAGATCAGTTTTTAAAGTGATCTACTGATCTGTGTAGGAAATCCATGATACGTCTGCGTCCTATATGTTTCTGACCACCTCCACCATTTCTGTAATCTCTAACCATTCTGGACTCTGTTCTGTTGCCTCTTCCTAATCCTAGAAATGTTGGATCCCATTGCTATTCTCGTCTGCCCACCGTGTGGTGGTTCCTTCATCCGCTCCCCTCTTTTGTGCAATTATTCTAAAAGCGATAAAGTCCTGTTACGTAACCTTTTTGGGTTTACATAGGCATAATCCAAAGCCCTCGGTGAACAAAAGAAAATGATCTTTGTTAAAATCTTGTAAAGCACGCTCAGCATGCGTGCTTGGCGCTACTTTCAAAGATCCTCACTGCCACCTTCCTTGTGAAGAAGAACGGTGCACGACGTCGTGAATTCTGTCCTTCTGATGATACGATGGAAAATGTGCGGCGAGAATATCGCTTCAATGATCGCCTCCTGCTCGCAGCAGGTCAGCTGCAGTACGATCCATCGAGGAACAGTGCCCGGCTTAGAGCTTCTAATCGCAACACCTGATTCTGCTTGAAAAATCCGAGGCTTGTTTGTCACCCGCGAGAATATTTGGACTTGACGCTACTGCTGGAAAATGAAAAGTTTCCTATAGATCCTTTCTATGATCGATTCCATATCGAGATGGAAGGCCTTGACAGTCTCGTTTTTGTTCTTCAGGACTGTCATCGGTACACTGTGATCGCGCACCTTTGACACTTCCTCAGACTTGCAAGCCTTTCATTCATCTGGCATTAGCTACCAGCTGTTCAATATGGGATGTAATCGAGCCAACCCTCGAAACCCTTCCTTCAACGAGCAGCTCCTTGGTGGCTATCGAAATGCGTCCCAAGTTTTTGTCGTCCGACGTTTTGAGGCGCGCTAACCGCAGTCTAATAGCTTTTCAAGGAGTATCTGGTAGCCTTCGATTAAGTCTTCCACAAAATACCAGTCGTGTTCGGATAGAGACTCAGCGAGGGCTATAGTACACGACTTTTTCTCTCTCTTCGGGGTTTCAGATGTTCTTTCCCACTCTGCAGTTGAGCCGCATTTTTTGCACTGAGGAAATGGGTAGACGAGAAACTCCGTTCAGACAACTTAACCTGGTTGCTCTGTCATTGATTCTCATGTGTTGGCAAGGAGAAAAATTATGAAAATCATGAGAACAAGAGAGGTCAGAAGGCACGAACCTCCAACCAACACCAGAGAGGTTTCGAGGGATGTCCTTTGACTAATCCCTTGATTAGATCCCTTGACCACATGAGCACATCGCTTCTAACGCAACCCACTCTACCACTGCCGACGACGGGTATGGTCTTACGCCTGCTTCGTACCTAGCTCGTTCCTTTCTGCATCAATAACATTCATGTACATACGTATATAGGATAACATCACCGTTTGGATCTGGAGTCATCATCTAGCGTCCTTCTACACTGCACTGTTGATAATCTACTGCTAGTCTGTCGTCACGTTGCATTCTATTTGAGAATTTGATGTGTGGCAAAAACATGCCAAAAGCTAACTGCAATAAAAAAACATCAGGAGAGAGCTACACAAAACCAATAACACCTCAATAGAAATGAGGCTCAGACGCGGACTTAAGTTGAATTACTATTTCCTAGTCCTTACTTTTTTGCTTTTCTTAGCACCACGACTTTCCCTCTTGATATTTTACAAGAAATCTACTTGTTTAGTTTTACTCGGGTGGCTGCTTTCCACCAAATCTACTTGTTTAGTTCTACTCGGGTGGCTGCTTTCCACCATTGTCACATCTTCAAACACAGTAAGAAAGAAAGAAAAAGAAGAAATCTTAGAAAATGTTTTGATGACTTTGGGATCATTTTAGGATTCGTTGATGTTTCTGCGACGCATTGATTACTCAGGCTTTTTCAAAGTTTGTTTCTTTCATCAACTACAGGAATGCTGCAAAACATTGCAAAAATGTCTTATTAGATATCGCTGACAAAACAATTCACAAGAATGGCGGCGGTATCGACTTTTCTGATTCGGTCCATTGAGCAGATCGCGCGACTTGGCCCAACCTCGTCGCCCACAAAAAAAAAGAATTTCAAAGGGTTTTGACTGTTATAGCAATGTAACAGTGATTAGCACACTTGATTACCCCAAATTGTAATGATGCCCATAAAGGAATTTGGAATTTTGCTACAGGCTAATCTCGTTCACCGTGTTGGATCACCAACTTCTAGGTTTCAAAACAGCACATGAACACGTTCAAAATATTGAAAAGCTTATAGATGTATTTTCATCACATTTATGTATTTTCATCTGAGGAATATTATTGAAAATCGGTAGAATCATTGCCCGTGTCACAGTGGCGCCGCCGCTGTGACAGTTATTCTGTCACATTGAGTGGGATCTCCACAGTAGATGCCACTAGGTCAATCCTACATCAGTGGATAGGTTAGCTGGAGCTCTCCCAACTACCGTGTCAACAAGGCATGTGCGTTGCCGTAACGAATTAACGGATCAACGAAAAGCCCTAAAAATCCGTTAAAATCCAATTCATTAGTGGACCAAACAGTGGCTAAAATGCGCGCTTTCCTCGTCGTATCTATTCAACAGGCCTTCTCGTGCTATACACAGAGCAGATTGAACATATAGTTTTTCCAAAAAACTCTTGCCTCACGCTACATTGCGCGTCGACTGAGCCACGTCGCAGCCCGTATGATAATGCATAGGAGGCGCGGCGCGACTAAGCGGACGGGTGGTGGATGCCGGAGGCAAGTATTTCTGTGGCAAGTACTTCTGTTGGCTAGGTTCGGTCCTGGTGATGGCAGCTGTGCAACTCGTGATGAGCGGAAGAAGTTTAATATAGTGTAGTTGTTCTTGGCTGGTACATCAATAATGATAGGTTCCATGTTCTAATCGTTTAAATTTCATTTCAACAACATAGAAGGAATGAAAAACAAAAATGCAAAATGGTAGCACATGACGGGATTCAAACCCTCGACCCTCTGCCTGATAGCCCAGCATCCTCACCACTCGGCCACCCTGTCGCTACCGTAGGTGTGCTGCAATGCGTATAGCAGGGTGGTGGGACATCTGTTTTTTAGCTTTCTGGGCAAAAATGAAATATATGCTGAAGGACCTTCTCCAGCAAGGATTCAAGCTAGACAGGTTTCATTCCGATCTGCCAGCCTCGCCTCCTGCACTTCCCTTGTTAGAACGACTGTATATTCACGGCGATTGTGAAGCACAATCTTTCCTAAGGCACGGGCACTCTGTGCGCAGGACAATGTTCTTTCATGAGCATCTAAATGTGAGTGGTTTGCCAAAATTTCCTTTTTGCAATGCATATGCAAAATTGTTTCTGTGCGTTGTGCCTCCTTTTCTCTCTGTTTTGCTCTTGTTCATAAGAACAGAAACTAAACTTTGATCTTAGCCAAAAGGCCGAGAAGCGATGTTCATGCGAAAAGTGCAATATGCTCACGACTCATCCCCGAGATGCACGATTATGAGGAAAGTGAGGAATCAGTTGATGTGACAATCGTCAATTCTTTGTGCAAAGACGCATACATACTTCACGGCGAGTCGATGGAAAATTCTGTTGAAGCAGGTCGAAGAGAACATCACTTCACTTCGGCAGCCACAGTCAAGGTGCGTTCATGAGGAGTTCCTAGAAGAACACCCAGAGATCTCCCTTCTTCCTCTTTTGCCAGTCCGATTTGGGCAGAGCTTCGATGAATTGGCAACTACTTAAAGAGTCGGTCGGATACATTGCGCAACTCCGTCCTTTTCTACTGACCATTTAAGTATTGGCGGTGTGATATTAACACCTCGGAACTCTCACAGATCAAAATGTTGGCGTATGAGGAAGTTTCCGCACCGACAACGTCCACTTCACGTCTGTTCTCGACGGCCATCTTGAATGAGTCAGGTCCGTGATCCAGTCTCGCAGTAGAAAACTTGGGGAAAAAAGGATCGGAACGAAAAATCAAAGACATCTCTACTGCACTACTCTGGAAATCCATCTAGGGCTGGGATTTATGAAACTTTGACCAAACCAACCGTGCTTGCCGTGGTTAGCTGTCTCAAACACTATAGTGTTTGGAGATGCAAAATTTAGTATGGGAAAATGGTTTTGCCCGGACGTGTACGTGTTCTTGAATAGAAGCTGCAAGCAGAGCAGCGCTGATGAGGTGGCCGGGTAGATAACGCATGTCACAGGGTTTGCATCCCGGCCTAAAATTCAAAACGAGTCAAACCGGCGGAAAACAAACCCTCACCTTTCTGTTTAGTAGTCCGATGCATCACCCACTCGGCCACTCACTACTACTGCTGTGCTTGTAGCTACAACTCAAGGATAAGTGACGGGGCGAAACCAGATTCGCACAAAACTTCTTGCACCCTGCATCTCCAAGCACTCCATAGTGTATGAGACAGCTAATCACGGCAAGCACGGTTTGTTTGGTCAAAGTTCCATGAATCTCAACCCTAGAAGGACTTGTAGAGTTGTGCAATAGGGGAGTATTTTACGCGCTGGCCTGAGCGCCTCGGGACCATTGGGCAAATTGACATACATACATTAGCATCACCTTAGACTGTGCATCCGAAAATGGATGTTTCGTTTCGATCCCAGGGGTTGTGCACTTCCCTTGTAAGAGCTGGCTTGGTGCCTTATCTTCAGTATTGAAACCTTCGCGTTTAGGAGCTCTTTCGAGTCTCTCTCTTGTGAGCTTCAGAGTTTTCGTTTGTTATTATGGCCAAGGAATTCACGGTGAACATTGTGAGGCAATGTAATTCAACTTATAACCAGGGGCATCTCTACCATTCTTTTTTCGATCGTCTGAGTGTTGCTAAATTTGCTTTGGTCGCGGAACAGAAAAAATACCATTTCCAAGGGTTTTCATCTACTGCCTATGTTCTGCTCACAGAGTCAGAAATTTTAAAAAAAAGTTTCCATTTGCAGCATTTGTCTCTGTTGAGGTTGCTGCCTGCTAAATTCGAATATTGGTACGAGGACTCAAGAGCTTTCACAAGTGGTGAAAATTACCAAATACTCCCAAATCCTTTTTCCAACGAATTCACGGATTAACGGACGCGCAACGGCCAGTACTGTCCTATTGTAACGAATTAACGGATTAAAGAATTCTGAAATTTTTCTAGTGCACACCCCTGGAACCAACTAGCGCTGTATTGTTGAGTTAGGGTTTCTGGAGTTTCAGTCCGTAACTCTAGCGCGTTCTTAATCAACACCAAACCCACTGCATAGTTCAAATAAAGGGTGCTAGCCTCCACCCTGGGTCATCCTTTTTTCAACAATGGATTTGACTCTTAATAGCCTACGCACTCCACAACAAGACTCCGTTATCTGGGAACGAATGCTTACTATGAAGACATCTGTAACGGACTGGGAGTTTTCATTTTAGACGCTGCGTTTCTGCAAGTCATAACAGAAAACGACTTTCTTTATCTGTTGCTAATTTTTATGGCGGAGAAGTAACATGACCAACAAATTCCAGTATGTTTTTTTTCAAACAAAATTTCATCTTTTAGGGTTTTTTATTTTTATTCGAAAGCAAGTTTCATTTCTCAAATTTAAAAATGCGGCCATCTGGCAACATGCTAATGTTTTTTGTAAGTTCCAGACGATTTCATGAGGTGAGTTCCCCAGTTTCAGGATCCTGAGATATACAGGGGTAAGGCTGATGAAGGTAGTACAGGGGCTCATTCATATTGGGGACGCAGACAATGAGAGGAATCATGGTGGGTAGCAAGCTTGGGGTCGTAGTTGGAGAACGTATCTCGTGCAACCGTCTTCCATACCACTTTGTCATCTTGCCAGCAATGGGAACAGCTCACGTCCAGTTCTTTTCGTAATTCTTGCGCATGCACCTTGTTCTGGCGCAAACAAGAATCTTTGTCGACACCTATTCCTCCCATGTGGGTACACGTATTTGATTTTACGCAACATAAACTTCCATGTTCGATTAGATTTGCACTACTTTTTCAAAATTAAATTCATCTACGCGCTTGCAATACAAGAGACAGATTTTTGCCGATGTCGATTTCTCCCACTTGAACATCTCGAGATTGTCACACATCGTTTGAGCCTCAATCCTTTTTCCATGGTTGTCCTCAGATAGTTATATGCTATACGTGTCTGCCTTCAGAATCGCCATGCTGCCGCTTCTGACCACTTCTGATCCGATCTTTCTCGTGATAATTTGTAAACATTCCAGAAATTTTTAGGGACGGGGTTGCGACGTGAAATGCCGTCGTACCATCACTTATGTGCGCTGGTTAACTCCAATACAACTACAGACTGGCCCAGAGAGTTACGTGACAATTCGCGTGATGCACCAACATCGAATCTGAACAGAGTGAGTGATTACTCTACATTAAACCTATTTCTTTGTTTATAAGGAAAAGAGTTGGCAATAGGGCAATGCTGAAAATTGCCTGTAAGTTATTCATTATCTTGAAACAAAGATATTGCTTTGTCTTAAACAGAAGATGAGAGGACACGTCTCCGAGCGATAGTGAAAAAAAGCGATAAAATCAATAACTCGACACCATCACCCAAAACAGTTGTCATATTCGTGCTCATCACATTGGAGAACCCCAATAGACACGCCTTTGCCCGTCACCGAGCGAAGGTGATAAAAGATCGATAAAGTCAATAAATCGATACCCCCGCCCCAAATTGTTGCCATATTCGTGTTCAGGGTATAGAGTAACCCGAGTAGGCATGTTCACGCCAGTCCCTCGACAAAAAAGTGAAAAATTGTTAAAATCGATATAATCGATAAACTAATCGATAATCCCTAGCAAAAACTTCCCCTGCTGGCATATCGGCATATGACGGGCCTGCATGCATAATTTTGTCTGGATCGTTCACCCTCCGCAATTGTTATTCGGGAAAAATGAATTGTATCATCGCGTCGAATTGATCATGCAAACTTTGTTCCTTCGAAGAAATTGTAACAATAAAACAAAAAGTGTTACGTTAGAAAGTATCAATGACTCTTTTGCACTGGTTTCCTCATACTTCCATTGTTTATGGAGCTTAGCTTGAGCTCTCTCCATCTGGGAATGTATTGCGACCGTCTGATGAGTTGATCGTGCCTTTATCTGATTACTTCTAGCACTTCAAAAAGCCAAGATGCAGAGAAATTGAGACTTATAAGCTCCCAAATTCCACTTTTCCTGCTTGCGCGTTTTTTCGGATGCACATTTCCTCACCTATTTGTTACCTCTCAGGTACTGGCTATGTACGATTCTAAAGCGCTATTCTTCTTCTATAAAACGCGTCGAATAGTTTTCGGTGTAATGACAGTTTGCTTGAGTTTTGAGCCTACGAAGTGGAGCAATGAGTCAATGAAAAACAGCGCTACCGACACCTGCCTATTCTGGCATTCAGCAGAAGTTCGAAAGGCCATCAGAACTGGCCAATTGGCCTGTGCTAGGTGTGAAAGGGATGCCTAGCTTGAAATGACTTGCTATCAGCAATTTTCGAAGCTCAAAGAAGGCAAATTTGGTCTTAATGGAAGCAACCACTTTTACCGAACAGATTTCTTTCGGTCCTGGGAAATGCTTCATGTGCTTGTATGGTCTGGATGGACATCATGCCTCTCACAGCTACCAAATAACTGAGGTAATTCTGCTGAAAGAATCCATTCCCACTGCTCTAGTCATCTTATCCCACGATAATGTCGGACCCCACCCTTGCCAGCATCGCCAAACTGGTCCTCCAACACTTTTACTGATAATGTTCTTCTGCGTTTATGTTTCAAAGAGCTTTTACTTTCAAACAGTATCGGGAGCTTTCTGGTCCCTATTGGATACAAGGAGGAAATAGTGTTTTTGTTCAAATTGGCGTCTTTCTTCTTAAGCCTAGAAATCAAGTGGGTCAATAGTGCTGTGAGAACGCAAGTTAAAAATATTGTAGAGGAAGAAAAGAGCTTTCAGGTGATGTAAAAGATATTACGGAAGAATGGCAATAGGTCAGAGAAAACTGCAACTGAATAAAGCGCAAAGATGTATGTTAACACCTAATAGCATTCGGTGGCAGTATTTTTGACTTGAGCGGTTTCAAATGAACCATTATAGACTTAGGAGTCCATTGTTCACACACAATTTCGATTCCCTGTATATCAGCAGTGGACGCACAAAGTGAGTTATAGGGGACGGGGGTGGGGGCATGGGAAAAAGGGTTCTCCGCCACTTCGGAGACCCGGATGAAAATGTAATAGAAATAATCAAATTATTATTGTGATGTTAAATGTTTGATAATGTTTATTTTAAGAAGTAACAATAGGAGGGAGCAAACTAATGCAGTAATTTTGATTATTTTGTAAAGTAATTTCGAAAATTAAGCTATACATTCTCAGGGGGGGGGCGTTCCTCCCCCTCTACCGTGTGTCCGCCAACGGTGTATATATGTAGGTATATTATGAGCACTTTTTACGTCCTCTTCCCCGATCTCCGTCACTTTCGATATTTGGCTGTATTTGTAGCTTCCGATTTCCGACTTTCGAAAATTTAAATCTGATTACTGCTCGTTCCTGACTGACGACTAGGCTAGGGTAGAAGGACTGACATATTCCTGAATCCCTAACCATATGACAGCAGGAACAGAAAAAATGAGTTGACGATGATGTGTACGGATGTGGTGAGCCTGAGATTGCTCGAAACCTGACTCAATGTGAAAACGAAGCCACGGTGAAGCTTAGGTTGGAGGATGCGAATCCTTGTTCTTCTCGGCTTCTAGAACCAATATGCACGCTTTGAACCGTAGGACACACATTTTTTGTACGCGTATGAAAACAAAGTAACATTGGAGATTCCATAAGTGTTTCTTTTTTTCAAATCCCCGATTTGCCCTAAAACAATTGAACTATGTATAGCTTATATGTTTCCTAATTTTTGAACCTGGGCATCTTGATATTATGCTTTGAATGCTTCTGCTATCACCAGGTTGTTAGGTGGTACTCATTCATTGAATGTCTGACGTTTCGACCTGAACGTCTTCTTCGGAGGCCTGCAAGTGGTGTAAAGTTAAATTTTGCGTTCTTGACCACCAAATGTTTTCTCCCCCTATGGCAAGTGCGACATCGTTCCGGACCAACTGAGCGAAAATACTTGTAGACATTTGTGGACAACCAACCTTCGAGTCCACCACTTGTCCGTGGTGTGCGTGTGTGATCGGTGCGGACATCCACAAAGAGCGGTGGACTCGAAGGCCTTCGAAGAAGACGTTCAGGTCGAAACGTGAGGCATTCAATGAATGAGTACCAGCTAACAACCTGGTGATAGCAGAAGCATTCAAAGCAGAACTATGTATATTTTCAGATTACTTACGCATACATAGCGCCAGTCATCATTGTATGTGGCATACTTGGTGATGTGCTTACCGTCGTCACGCTGACGCATCCGCTACTGAGAAAGAGTACTATTGTGTACACATATCTCACACTACTTGCCATGACCGACCTCGTAAGTCCCTACGTCTATCTTAATCAATGAATCACTGGTGTTCCGCTGTAAACTTATCGAGAGAAGATTCCTCAGAATTTTGCTATTTCGAAAGTATTGAAGAGAAAATTTCATCAATGGTCATCAGATGTTCACGACCGTGTTGTCTAGATTTCTCCTAAAAATTTGTTTTCAGCTGACGCACTTTTCGGTGATTCCGATGATCATGTGGCTGCTCGACATCAGGGCATGTTCGGCAGCGGCCTCGTTTTTCTACGCTCACATTGGATTTCCTTTGGTATTCACTTAATTCAGTCTTTCTATCGTTTTTGTTTCTTGGCTCAAATCAGTTGCAAAATTTTATTTTATAGTCTAAGTTGTGGAAACATATCCATAGCCATCAGCGGACAACTTTGTTCTCGCATCAACACATTAGTGATTTGACATGTTTTGCCAGACACGAACTAACCACTTCAGCACCCCCTGATTCGCTTTGCTATCGTCCCTCCTAACCCTGATTCAATTTGAGAGGATGGCAATTGCTCGCGAAATCATCGCCTCTCATCATCAACGGGTGAGAGTTGTAGGAGCAGGGATGCAAAGGTATTAGGCAAAGGACATCTGAGTGCTGAAGACGACAAAAGATCAACGGCGTCACAAGTCTACAGTAACCTAAGTTGTTGTTCGACCAAAAGCGAGGGAAACGAGAATCCCTTTTTCTTTCTTTTTCCTCATACCTCTCTTCATTTCTCATTGAGGAATTCTACATAGTGAGCTGCATAGTGGTTTGCCATGACGAGATATATTAGATAGTAGTATTAGATGTTGCTCCTCTCGGAATGTAATTCCGATAATAATAATAATTTCTGCATTAGCAGTTTCTTTCGGGAAATGAAAAGATCCACAAGATATAAATTATCCCTTTATGAATAATATTTAACATTCTCGTCCTATAACAAATCTCATTTTTTAAGAGCTCAGCGCCATTCTCGACAAGTTACAACAGAAGAGTTTTTTTTTTCCAAATTATCTATGGTTACGAATTAGTGGGTTGGACTCCGGTACTTACAGGATATATGCGAACTGATATACACATTATGCCAAAAACGTACAACAGCAGTGACGTTTCCGTAATGTAGAGGTGATAGCGAGCATTCCGGTACCTTATTTTTTGATGTTTCTTTTTTATTCTCAATTTCCATGATGCTTTGCTTCTTTACTACAGATAAAAGTGTTGCATATTAATTGACGGATGACGTCAGATTTTTAGAAGCGTCCAACTTTTGGTACTTTTCACTCGCGGATTTTAATCCCATAAAAGCATACTTTTGCGGGACACGTATGGCGCAGTCGCTAGGGTCGCACTGCGATGCCCACTGTCAATGGTTCGATCCTGCGCCAAAGTCGGTGAATTGCTACGGGAGGAGCCCGGGAAGATGATATGTTGACTCCGTACACCGGATGTCCTCCACAAATCACTGTACATATATGTAAGGTTAGTGGGTTCCAAAGCCCACCACCTATCGGGGCACGTCCCTTTACGCAACAAGATTCATGAAATTTCGTCACGATCGATCAACTCTATAAAATTTCAGTTTTTGGCATGAATCCTGTTAACAGCCACGGCAGGCTAACAGCGAGGCCTAGATAGTCTCCTCTGGGTATTCCACGCTACGGAGATGTGTCTCCTGCAGCGATTTCGCGCCATTTGGACTTCCAGAAAGTTTTAAACGAGGATGCAAGGAAATTATGTAGCAGAAGGAGAAGAGTTAGAAAACTGGAGAAGAAGTATCGAAAAAGGGATGCAAGTAAACCCCGGAATATTGAGGAATGAGGACAAGATTCAAACGTCAATTTGAACAGACTGTTTCAAGGACTATTGTTGAGAGTATCGAAAATCAAGCAACTTCCAAAGAAAAATTAAAGTTTCGAATTTTTTTCTACAGGGACCCATTTCCCAACGCTTCACAGCCTCGATTGATTGCATTCAAATAGCAGAGGGCGCTTTCAATGAGATGATAACAAGTTTTCTAACCACAGAACGCAAGAGACTCAATTCTATAAGACAATTGATCCTCATAGCTTCTGGGAGAAGTTCTTTTGAGCTAAATCTCATACATGAAAAAAATCAACTGAAAAAGCAGCATCGGTTTATGCTAACACCTCATATCCTTTTGTAATGACAGTTCAGGCCTAATTACGTACATACATATGTACATAGGTAGCACAACATTTATATGTTTAAATTTCCTCATTAATTAATAGTATAACTATTAGCAGTTTCTCTGGAAAATGAAAAAAAGAACCTTAAGATGTATCCATGAATAATCTTCTTTAAATTTTTATGCAATAGTGATGTGTAAGGACACACGAGTAGCACATGCAGGCACATGAGGCGGGCGGGGTTGGGAGGGGGGGGGGCTGAGTTTTCGAAAATATTTTAAAGCACTTTACTAAATATTTATAATTTATACTAAATACCTATAATGAATAATAAATAAATACAAATATAGAACAAATTTACAATAAATACTTTAAAAAATACTTTACGAAATATATAAAAGCTTTGTATCGGTCTATTTTAGTTGTTTATTTTCATTTTTGTTCTTTGAATAATAATTGTTAATTATTCAGTATTCCAATTGATGTTTTTTACTTTTCTTTTCCATCCGGTTTCCCATAGTGGCGGAGCCCGCAATTTTTCCCCACCTAAAGGAGTTTGAGCTTTATTTCCCTCATGATCTTAACAACTAAAAACTACCGCTTAACCTGTTCTCTTGTGTAATTCTAATCAAATCGTCTCTTTTTTTTGCATTCTCATTCAAGATATTTATAGTGGAGGTCCATTTGAGATTACATACTTGAAGGAACAGATTCTCGCTCTTTTTTTTTGTTTTTTGTCAAGTTTGTCGAGCAAATACGGCTGTCACTGTACTTTATTTCACTATTTTCGAGAACTCAGGCCATGTGCTTTCCAGGACAGCTCCGATAAAGGCGAGATACGGATCAAAAAAGTGAGGCTTGTCCTTCAACCATAGCTTCGACACGGCGTCAGACAGGTTTCAAGAAAGGGAAGGATGATGAATGCTAGCCAATAGAAGCTCTTTTCAAAATGGATTGCTCAGAAACACTTTCAATATTTCTCAGAAAATGACATAAAGATTCTTCGTTCGAAACCGTAATGCCGGTTCTCAAAATGTTAGACGACAACTGCAAAAACTTGCAGAAGTCCACCTATCAGCTACTTTGTTCTTTTAGGAAATCACATGATTGGAGAGAATTATGCAAAAATCCCTCGCAATCCCACCAATAAGGCGATCCCATGAAAACTTCGAGACCCCATTGGCTTTACTCCACTATCCCTATTTTTCTCCTACAGGGTCACCACAAAAGAACCATTATGACACTAGATGGATGGAACAAGTGTGTTCTGCATGTCCAATTGAACCCTGCTATACAATTATATTATAGGCCAATGCGCTTATGGGCGCGTCTGTTTGGATCGTGGTATTTCTTACATTATCTCAATATATGGCAGTATGTCGTCCATTTGCATATGGCTTACGGTACGTTGCTGGTCCTCATCATGGTCACTTAGTTACTTTGCAACATTGTGCATGATTCTCGTCACTACAGGTCTCGAAAAGTCTGTTTCATCCTGTTTTCTCTTGCGTATATTTTCAACTTTTGTATTTATGCGCCATGGGCTGTCAAGAAGGAAGTCCATAACCTGAAACAAATAATAGGAAAGGTAATGAAGTGGTATTCTTGAGCAAAGTAATGGAATTTGTTCAATATCACCCGTGTTCTTCAAGGATCGTCTTCCCGATAATGTTTGCCCATTTATCGTCTGTGATACAAGACGTGCTGATTGGTTCATGATGTATGAGACAGTGAGGGAACTAATAAGTCGTATATTTCCATTCTTCCTGGTTGCCTACATGAACGCAAAGATTCTCATCACTTACAGGTTTGTATCTTTCCTTTACATACCGAAAACAAAGAACATTTCGGAGAAATGACATGTACCCTGGCGGCCGCGTCTTCTCAAAAATAGAAACCCAGACAAACCTTCGGAACTTCCGCGGAGCTTGCCGAATTTCGGAACTTCCGCGGAGCTTGGTTTACTATTGGAGCCGGATTTTCGGAACTTCCGCGGAAATATGACGTCACTAATCGATTTTTTCGGAACTTCCGCGGAAGCTCCGCGCAAGTTCCGAGTGGAGGCCCAGAGAAAATGCTAGTTTCGGAACTTCCGCGGAGCTTTGCGGCTTTCGGAACTTCCGCGGAGCTCCGAGACAAATACGATGATCAAGGATACTATCGCACCGAACAGCATAATTTCATCCAAAATTTGCAGTGATATGTTCTGTGTTGACTTCAGCTGGCAATGCAAAAAGCCGAAGTGAAACATGAAATTTTTTTTTGATTGTTTTCATCCAAAATCCACTACATCATGATCGAATAATTACATCCATATTCACTAATTTCGGAAAAGCTCATGCCAGATGGATGTGCTCCTGGGATTGCTCCTGAAACTACGAAAATCCCATAGATTCCCATCAAAAACGAATTTTTCTATGTTATCATTAAAGACTAAACCTGACGCAGGTACGTAGCACAGTAAGAGGGCACATCTGCTGAGGATGTCTGATCAAGAACAAAGGTACACGCAAAGTGGCTACGACCACGCCAGGAAGACATGTCCGAGGTGTTTCGAAATCTCACAAATTTGGTCCCGAGGGATGTGGGGACGTCCATCGCTCCATGTTGCTCGGTCTTACCCCTTCACCCCAGTTACGGTTGATTTCATCTTGAACAAATTACGCCAACCTAAGTTGATCTTGGAACTTCCGCGGAGCTTGTTCGGAACTTCCACGTGACCCGACGGAAGTTCCGAATAAGCTCCGCGGAAGTTCCGAAAGTTTGTCTGGGAATTTCTCGAGAATTTGCGGGAAAGCGCATGCTTTGCGGGATACAAATTATTGTCAAAAATGGCCCACCACTGATAGCGTTGAAGAAAAAAAAATCACTTTCAACATTCGATAGTGTACGTGTTTTTGTACATAGTTGAGGAGTGAAGTTACACACACTGAATAATGGTTTGATAGCTTTAATATCGTCCGCTAGAGGAGAGTCTAGTCTCTCGCTAGAGGAGACCACTCCGATCCAGAAATCCTGATACATCAGTAAGTGGATTTCCTGCCTACTCTGCGCATCAGCTATCTCCATATTGGAAGGCTAGATGCGCGTGTAATTCTTACGGATTGGTGTAACGAAATGGAATCTCCGTTTGCTGCATGACCACATGCTCCTCTTCTTGAACTGCAAAGTCGTCTCTTACGAACAATGCCTAAATTTTTTCTGATGATCCAAGAAGTCGCGCTCTGATGGCAGACGTAGACAATGGGTAAATTCTGTCGAACTTCTTGGCAATTCTAAGGATCTTTGCATAGAATCTGTCCGTGAGAATTCTTACAATCCTCTTCATGAATCCGGAAAACGCTGTAGGGCTTCAAAAGATCCGGAACTTGTGCAGTGCATGGGATGGGCTTCCACAGGGTTTGAGTGCAGTGCAGGTGTTGCGGATTCCTACTTACTATCTTCTATAGTAATTCTCTAACTTAATCCTGCATCGTTTTTGCAGGAACACAAAGAAGGATCGCATGCTACGTCTTACTAACTCTCAAAAACGATTTGTGTTTGAGAAAAGCGAGAGGGTGAGTTCGTTCTACTATTTCGCTCTTTGACCTTCATAGCTGACAGCCGCTGGTTGATTGAAATTTTCAGGAGGAGAAACGACTTTTTGTCCTATTGTTCGCTATCATTATAGTTTTCTTTCTTTGCACTATACCTGCTGCACCGCTCACTATTCTAGTGGCAGATAACAAATCGAACAACTTTCCTTTCCAGGTATGCATTTGCTGTGGAAAAATCAAACTAACCGAAGCCACCAGATGGTCACCTAAGCAGTTATTGCAAATATGTACGTAATGGAACAAAGTTGCAGATATTTCGGGCCATTGTCAACCTTCTTGAATTCACGAAGTTTGCTCTGAACTTCTATTTCTACTGTCTAATCAATCCTGACATTCGTCGAATTTGCATGCACGTTATCATGTGCAAGAAGATCTCGCGACCGCCAAGAGTCAAGGGACAACCGACGACACCCATCTCATTTTATACAAGGTGTGACGGAGTTGTTGTAAGGTTTATGCACATACAGTGGCGGTTATTCATTTTCAAGCGCCCATCCAGGGTTTTCGCCGTGTCTCAGCTTTGGAAAGTGCAACCAGAGCCAAATCTGAGCGCGTTGAGTCTTCAGGGAGAATTTATTGCAGCTGATCATTTCTAGGCCTCCACTAAAGCGGGACTTATATCGGATTTCCATGGTAGCAGAAAGGGAGCTATTTTCATGAAATGAGGATTTTCTTGCTCCACCTTATGTACGTACTACAATATTAGGTTGTCCCAAAATAAATGGCCACATCCTGGAAATGAATTTTTCGAATATCTTAAATCCATTATTTCAGAAGCTAGATAGACAAACTTCGGAATTTCATAATAGATAAACTTTGAAATCTCATGATGACGAAGAACTGCTCTATCTGCCCTCTGAAAGTCTTCCTCAATTACCCTTTTTTGTGGTCTCTGCAGACGAGATTGTGCGATGAAGCAATCATGGTCTTTCGTTTCCCCATTTTTTAGACTCTTTTTCCGCCCTAATAGGACAAGAGCCAGATTCGGTGTTAGCTCTGCATTTGGCCATGTAGTCGTGTTGTAAGCACACAGAAGCTGTAGCCTTCTTTGTTTCTTTCTTTCTTTCCTTCTTTCTTTTTATTTTCTTCCCGACTTTCTTCTAAAAAATTCATGTGAATCAATGTGTGCCAAAAATTGACCTTTCGCACTTCGTTGACCTCAGTGATTTAAGCTTTTTTCCTTCTCTGAGTTTAACTGTACAGTAAAAACCTATTAGAAATTCTGATCATAATGGTTTTCATTTCAAAGGAGAAGCTCAACTTTCAGAAGAGTTACGCACCTTGGAATGCGCACCTACAAAACGGCCATTAATTTTGGGACAACCAAATACCACAGTCTTTTGTAGTCTTGTGCATGATCCTGTAGGTTGAGCAGTGCCGACTTCCGCAATGCCTGGCAGAAATTGGTAGGACTCATAACACGGTACTACACGTTTTTGGCCACTCGAAGTTGAGCCTAACAAATCACATGAATTCTGTCTTATTAAAGCCCAAGGAAAGAGTAGTTTTCAGAATCTACGCCTGTACCTCAAAATGTTTGTCAGTAGAAGATGTAACAATTTTCGTTGGGGCAGACCCCCTATCACTAAGTGGAGACTACTTTTCTCCATTTTTCGAACATATTGTCAATGTTATCTCCTTTACTCTAGGCCGTGAACCATGAATCAAACTTTGACTTTTGCACTATGTACAGGGCTATCAAAAAGTTTCCGGCCTAGACCACTTACACTGCAGCTACAATAGTGAAATTTTAAAGTGAATAAATGTAGATCTCTCAAAGGTCAACCCACTTTTCATCTTCCCATTTTATTAAACTTGACCAATTTCATAAGGAGTTCTGTCGCATGAGAGCAAACACCAGACCTAAGTTTTACTTCGTAATCGTTCTCGTTCCACCGAAGCGCCGTTTCGAATTTCCGGATAGATTCTGGTAGCTGGGCCATGAACTCTGCTTACGAACTAACAGAATTAGCGAAGTGCGTCCACATTCTCAGAAAGGAATACAGTCTCGTGAAAATAAATGTTTCGTTGGATAGTGTGAATTTTATGGTCGAGTTTCTGCATTCATTTTTCTTGGTTGCTTTGAGAATGCGCTGGAACAAAGTAGCATTAAACTTACCTGCTTCCTTAGGGTTTACATAAATGTAGTCAGGTGACACGGAATTTCTCTATCGCATGGAACTTTTGGCGAGACGTCTCCATGTTCAAGTTTCGTGTTCGATCGCACTGATCTCGGACATGTGCCTGTCTCGATCTACTACTCCATGCTTAGGAGTTCAAATCTTGGCACTGACTTCGCTATTCATTGCCGGTCAAGAAGCATTGTGAAGTATCAGTCCCGCTTCTTTCGAAAGGACCAAAAATCTTTTTCGAATATTTAACGGAATTTTCCTGTCGTGCGCCGAAAAGGTTTTGGAGACTCGATTTTTTGCGAAGCTTCAAACTGTTGTGTGACTGCTCAAGGAAGTTCCAAATGGAGTTCCAGATAGCTCAAGTCCTTGCACGAATTCTGACGTCAAAATCCGTCTGCGCTGTCAAGCGGTTTTCTACACAGCTGCAACAATCTGCCCTCGCCTTGACTCTGTTCGCTGACCAGAGGTCGCTCCGTTACTGATCGATTCTAGCTCCCTCAAAAATTCCGTGCTTCAGAATTCTACATGGGAATCCTAGAAGACTTTTTCCTCGTTCACAATTGAGAGTGGGATTCAGATTTTGTTCAGTAGAACTTGCTTACGGAACAAAAAGTCAACAGCACTTTTTCGCATGATTCACATTTTTGGGAGGTACCCATAGTTTAGCTTGAACAAAACGTTCTGGTTACCAGACGGCAGACGAAATCTCATGAAACTTTGCAGTCTAACGTGAAAGGCCTCCTCCTACACGATCCCCTCAAAATTGCACAGAAATATGGAACAGGCGAGCTGAGGCCGGAAACTTTTTGATACCCCTGTAGAATTAGAAGAAGGTTGATTACAAAAGGATGTAACGTGAAAAAGGGAAAAGGAAATATATGGGGAGTTCTGAAGCCCCACCAGTTCTAATCGTTCAGTCTCACGTCTGAGATAGAAAGCGTTTATTTTCAAGAATCAACTGCATTGAATGGATGGATTTCTAGACATAATCGCAGCTGTACATGCTACATCGTTTCATCCAACTCTTTTCCAACAAATTGTAGTCTAGTTTAGGTCGACAAAAAATTCAACACTTCGCGGACGGAGCGGCTCAAGAAAAAGCAGCAGTGTGAGTTCATGCTTACTTGCTCACCTTCTCTAGTCATTCGCAAGTTCAAGGCTATCGCTGAATATCTGCATGAGAACAGTGGCAAAATAGTGCGCTCAAGTAATTCACTTTCCTGATCGTTTGTCTTCGATTGTTTTTTTTTCGTTCCAAAAAGGATAGAAACCTTAGCATAGGGAGCTAATGTTGTTTGAAGTAATGAGATCAACCTCTGGCTTAGCTAAGTTTTTAGACAGTGCCTTCAGAGATAACGTTAGTTGTACAGTGGGCGTCGATGGCGGTGGTCTTTCCGGGTCCTCGGGGGAAGCACGCGGCGGGACCGTGCCGCTCACGACGGAATCGTCGCCGCAGTGGAGAGTCTGGATCTTGAAAGTTGTTCATCACATTTGATCTCAACTAATAAGAGAACTAACTAACTGCAAGAGAACGTCATAGTTTTTTGTCTTGGAGAGCATTCCTGCTCGAGCGACGCGGTCGAGCCGCGTGTTTTCGAGGTCGCGGAAAGTCCACCGCCATCGGTGACCACGGTATATGCGCATTCCTCATTTTTTTAGAGTGATGAATGGCCTTCACACAGAGACTCTGGACGTAGAAATCCTGCCGTCGAATCATCAACGGCAAAACTGGCCGTGATCAAGGAAAACGACAGTTGCTCCAACTGGGCGAGCCGAGAAGTTTGAAATGTGTTGGATTTAACAGTTTGTGTTATCAATGGATCAGAGCTAGGTTGTAGTGAGTGACTAGGCCGAAATAACAACAACAGCGATACGGAACCGTAGTCAAACAAAAATAAATGTGTTTAGTTGGTGCTTCGTTACAGAAAACTACTCCCTTTCTGCTCTGAGTTCACAGCTGTAATTAGAGTAAAAAGTTTATCGTACTATCTTCTGCCAGTACCCCTATAACCTGTCATGGAAATATATAGAGATACATGCAGATGCTGCGAATTTTCTTGAAAGTCGTTTCCTTATTCATTTTGTCATTTTCTGATATATAATTGGTGCCTTTTTATTGCGTACGTAGGAGTAATTGTAGTGTTGAAGCTCCAACGATTAAACATTTCCCTCAATATGATATATCTATAACACTTTGGAACAATCGTCACAAGAATGTGAAAAGCTTCATAAATGTGCATGTCAGTTCTTCTTCCCCTTTTTTGGTTTTACCACTGCAACAATCCCTCTCTGTGCCCGATGTTCTCAGTTGGTAGATGAAATCCTTTGGTGATCCCTTCCAGACATACGAAATAGATCTCTGGATTGTCAAGTTTCTGTTGTATTGTGCTTCCCACTGTGGCAGTGATCAATAACAGTGTAGCATTTCTTTATTTGTTGTGAGTTTATTTTTATTGCCTACTTACACATGTGTGTTACATACTCCCGCTTATGATTTATGCTAATATGAAGTGCATTAAATTGGATTTTTTTTTTCGTTTTGGAGAAAAATACACACACGATATAAGGACATTATTGGGGGTTATGTACGTACTTCGATGCAGTTCCTCGGGGTGAATCCTTTTTCTGTATTTTCATCACCCATGGAAGAGAAATAGAAATTCGGCGGCCTTGGCTCAACTCATTACTTCGCGCGCATTCAAAGGAAGTGTGTAGCCGTCAATCAAAGTAACTGTTGGTACTTCTGGCATGTGCTGTTCGACGTTCCGCCTTCTATTTTTTGAGAGAGCAACAAGAAAAGGGACACACTTGATCTTTTTCCCGTCGAGATTTTTCATTACAATGTCGTTCATCCTTCTACTATTGCATAATCTTCGGAAATTGTTCTTGCTTAACTTCTTTTTAGTAAACTGAATCTCTGAGCCTGGTTGTTTCTACCGATTATGTTCTACTTTGGACCCTTCTTTCCTGTATCGTTTACAATGATAATTATAACAGTCTAACCTAAAAAGAACTAAAAGGAAAGCGGCTACTGCTAGTGCTGTAGCAGCAACCAGAATAAACTCTCCCTTTCTTGAAAGCACTGTAGGATATGACTCAAACTGCTGTAGCAAATGCTCAGTTAACAAGCTTTTCTCCTCGATACTCCAGCTCAGATTCTGTGACTCAAAAATTCTTCATGCACTTCAATCTAAACTTCCACAAATGGTTTTGGACAGATTTGATCGGGAGATTCCGCAGCACTGTTATATCTGGCAAAACTGAGAGTTTCCCCAACTTCATCCGTCGCATAGACGAGCTTGCTTTGGAGACGAATTAACCAGCATTCTGGATGCCTTCAAGGTTGAATGACGCCCATCCCATATACGTATACAGCAGTGGCGGACGCAGAAAGTGGGCGGGAG
>JARK01000119.1:42252-64376 GCA_000688135.1 Ancylostoma ceylanicum | reverse complement strand
GCCCCCCCCCTGCGTCCGCCACTGGTATACAGCAGGAGAAAGCATTCTGATTCCTCGTGCTGCTCGGTCAAAGTACTCTTCCTATCCAGAGCCCATTTACTTACTATCAGATGCTCACCGTCTGCTGTCTGGGCTACGCAATGTTTTCGTCAGGAGAAACATGACACACTCAGAAAGGGCTCAGTAGTATCATCTCGGTCAACAAATTTGGAAAGGAATAAAGGTGAACCCATTCGAAAGTGGGTGGTTTACAGAATCGAGGTAGAACATGTCCCTGAACTTCCAGCAGTCGCTTTGCGTTAACGCTGAAAGCTCACGAACGAAGAAACTGAGGAGTCTTCACTGTGTTACCTAAAGATGAACTGTGTCATGAAGCTCAGAGACGAAACTTCGAATATAAGTTACTGCGATGAAGACGTAACAATCAATAGAAATTTGGAACGTCTCAATTTGGCATTTTAAGCTACATTCTCATCCAAAACGTGCGAAAACGTACTGGGAGTTTTGTCATGTTTGATCTGCTGCTATCATTTTTCGATATCTCTCGACTCCTGTACATACTAGAATCACGACTGCTCTTGTATTGCAGATATGTACATGGACGACTGCTTCATTGTCTGTTGCATTGAAACCGAAATGGACAGCCTTTTCCATGAATTAACAATTGTAGCATATTAAAGGCAGCACCCACGGAATTTGCCTTCACAGATTGTACTGAATTCCTAGGTTCAGCACTTCAGTGAAGACATACGCAGTGATCATTTTTGACAAATCCTACTAGAAAGACGATTCTCATCGCCACCACTTCAGCCCGTTTGCAGAAGATGGCCGAGTTGCCCGGGCTTAAATCGGAGTGCGATGGGAATGAAAGTAAGTTTATCATAATGGTAGAAAGCGATTGTAAACAAAAACACCCATTCATATCATACCATAACTCATCCAAATTGATCGCCAGCACAAACTTAATCTCTCTTTATCTTGAGAATGCTGATGCCTACAACGATGCAACTTTCGTAGAATTGTTGGCACCATTGCTAAGTATCCAAAACAATCAAAATCTCGGAAATGAAAATTTCCGTGGGTGCTGCCTTTAAGCTAACTAGAGAAAAACCCGAACAAGAATGGCTTCCATTTTTAAATGTGCAGATCCACATTTCCCGGGATACTTTAGGAACAAAATGGTATTGTTAGCCAAGTAATAAGTACATAATAGTCCACAGTCTCTCCGCTCTTCCTACACGCAAAAAGACATATTGTTTGTTTATAACAGCAGCAAGAGTGTGTTTAGGAAGCGAAGAGAAAGGGAGATTACTTGAATTGGCGCATACGATTGCTACCTCTAGTGGCTATTTTGCATGCTGTTCATCTTCGATGAGGTCAGAAGAGCAACTCGACTTTGTCTGAGGAGAGCGAACTTGGAACGTTTAGTCACGCTTGTAGAGTTAGCACCAAACAATCTAAAGCACCAACCGAATCGGAACTGCATCTGAAACCGTCTCTGCACAGTGTCCGACTGTCTGGTTTGTCCATTTGGCAGAGAAGGGGACTGTATGAAAACTTGCGTCATCTATATGAAGAAGTTTAGAGACTGTGGCGGAAAGTACCTTGGTGAAACTTTTTCCATTTCCATTTTAGATCCGCAACAAAAGTCTAAAAATTGAATCGCAGAGGGGAGTGCTCCCCATTACTGGTGAACTGCTGAGATATTTTGCATTATGTAACATCTAGCCCGAGATATGAATTCTGGTAGGAAACCTCACATTGTTGCCAAGTCCAGACGTGTTCGGTCGTCGCACAAACCCAATCCGGCCGTTGTACGTTTGAGAAGATTAGTCGCCAATTTCACTGGGGTTGACTTGGTTAGCAGTGATTTCAGCACATGGCCAGAAACGCCAGCCAAAGTAATCGCTATAACAACCTCGTATATGGCTCGTAACATCATACATTAGAATCCAACACAATACCGAGGTAGAAAGATTGTCGGGCAGAGGGATGTTGACATACTTCCTCGTTTAGGAAGCTCCGACCGCAACACTGTATGATTTGATCAGAAATATTCACATTTGTTAAAAAGCATTCTAAACATTAGGTAAACTATGTTAAGAATGGAGATAAAGACTTCATAGGATTTTGGGCCATAGGTGATATTAGTATAAATCATACCTTGAATAATTTGATGATGGGACGTAATGTGAAACTTTTCACAGCAGATTTTACGGATATGTTTACCATGCTCAAACATGAAACCATAATTACTAATGTCATAAAAATTCTCAAGATTTGCTATAAAAATGGAAATAAAAAAATATAGCCTACAACGGATATAACAGAGTATTTTATAGCTTCGATAAGAAAAACACTAGGTTTGCTAAGAAAAAGATTGGACCATGCTGCGAGGAAAAGCACCTGGTGTTGATGGAATCACAGTGGAACTTCTGCAGGCTTGCGGATCTACGCTGTACACCGCGCTAGCGAGACGCTTCTCCCTCTACCTGTCGAAATGCGGAGTAACAGTAGCTTGGAAGCAGTCCTCGGGGGTGTGAGGAGCACCTCCGTCTGTGCTCGCCGGTGTAGCCGATGATCATGTCGTCGTCCGTCGGTCTTCCATGGGCGGCGCAAGCATTCCGTCTCCTCCAATCAACAGCTTTCATCTCAGACAACATGCCTGTACTTTGAGCCTGATTGATTGAACTCAAGATGTCTAACATCCAAAATAGAAGCAGTCCTTTGAACCAAAAGCATAATTTCTCACTTTTACCTAATTCTTTCGTTTCTTCTCTTATCTTCACGTATTTTGCTCTTCCTCTTATCTCTTTTTCTAGTCTACTGCTATAGTACACTTTGCACATCCTTCTTCCAGAAAGCAAATAAGCCACAGAACCAGAAAGACGAAGAAGAGAGGACGAAGACAGGAAGCACAAGGAGAAGGAAGGGACCTAACAGGCAGGAGGTTAGTTGTTTTCAATTATTTTCATGTTCTAGTTTTTTTGTTTTTCATGTTTCAGTGGCCTTCACTCACTCGAGTTCCGGGGAAGGCCATATATCCTATATAAGCCTATTATCTGTTTTCGGTACAGTGGAAGGAACGAAACGGAAAATAGGTATTTTGGTGTTTTAGGTTTTCTTTTTGGAGTGAACTTTAAATGTAGTGCAAGAAAAGCTTCCCGATGCACGACCTTACTAAAGCAAATTTTGGCAAACTGACAAGGAAAGGATACTCGGTCAGTGTTTCCATTCATAGAGAGGTGCATATTGCCTTATACAGCTTTCAACGCTGATTTCGAATCCGTTTTCGAAATCGGCCAAACTGCTCTCCGTGATGAGTTATGCCCATTTTTTTCAACGTCTGTTCTTTAGTCTCTGACTCCTACGGCAGATTCTGCAGAGTGCTCTGTAGCAGGATGACAAAATACGTTTCATTTCGATACAAGAGCCACTTCTAACCAAATATACTCGTTATATACTGATTGCGCTCGAGCAAAGGTCTCTCGTATTCTTTCATCAAAACGAGAGTCGATGTAACCGTTTAGCAAAAAAAAAATCTGCTCAGATATTGAATATCGAATCAGAGTCACGTGGCTCTGCGACGCTCTGCCTCTTATCCACGCACCATTTCACCTTTGGCCCTGATGAGCTCGAGAAAGAATCCTGACTCGGAGAGGAAGCGCAGTGCCCCCTCGCTCCGTGGGTGACAGTGATTTTCTGTGAGTCTACTTTACTATTCTAATCATTACTGTGGGAGGTTTCGGATGGGAATTTCCTTGCTGGCTAGGTTCTCTCTGGATGTTGTGTCGTCAGCAGCACCGTTGCCTTGGAAGAAGGGCTGACAGAATGAGCCAGAATGACGAAGGGATGTGCGCAACAAGAAAATTTGAATTCCGTAAATCGTAAATTATCCGGAGCCGTCGTACGTCGCAAATCGCAAATCGTAGCTGAACTTCCCCGCACCACTAACGGAATCCGGAAATTTTCGACTCGTTTCTCAACGGACCGTATGCATGAATATCCCCGTTGCGGAGGGGAGGGGATCGGTAAGGTTGTTATGTACTGAGTCATTTCAAATGCTGCTCGCACGCTTGTCCACGTAAGGAATCTCTTTTGTATCCCTTACATATGACTGAATGTCGAACCACGTGCGCTCGTTTTGGATGATCACGAAGCCTGTTCCTTTCTGAGGGGCGGGGAGGCACATCCCCGGCGATGAGTAGGGGATCGCCGGGTATCGCGCTGCCCCACCAGTTATGACCGAGGCAATGGTCGGTGCAAAGCGAACAGTCTTCATATGAGTATCGGTCAGGAAAGACTACCCAAAAAATGTGAAATTCCGGGATAAATGGAAGGCAGGCGTGAACCCCAGCGATCCTCATCGCAGGGGATGTGCATCCCCCTCAGAAAATCTTTTGGCTCCGTGAACATCCAGAAGGAGCGCATATGGTTCAATACTTCAGTCATACGTAAGGGATCACAAGAGATTCCCCATGTGAACAATCGTGCGAGCACTGTTTAAAATGCCTCCAGTACTTGTTAGCCTCACCGATTCCCTCCCCTACCCAGAGAAGATGTTCATGCATACGGACCAACAACTCTGATAACTATGCAGCACGAACGCAGCCCAAACGGCGTAATGCTTCGGGTAGAAACGCTAGCAGCAACGCTTCCCAGTTGCTGCCATCTTCCCCTCCATTGCTGCCATTCTTCCCTTCATTGCTGCTCCTTGTTGCAGCAATGGAGGGGAGAATTTCAGCAACTGGGAACCATTGCTGCTAGCGTTTCTACCCGAACTCAGACATTCGAGCAACTCTAGCCTCGGAGGGCGAGGCCTGTCCCGCCCATCGCTCCTCCCCTTCCGGACAATATCAGCTCTCTTGCCGAGGGTAGCAGTACCGCTTAGTGCTGCTAAAAGGGGCAGCAGACCTGACTTTAGACTGTGAATGGAAAATCGATGATTATTCGGCAGCTCTAGGCGCGGACAAATGTGTAAGTGCTCGCAAAGTGCTGCGAGATCGCGAGCGATCTGATTTTCGAAATTCGAACCAGCGCGGGGAATGAGGCCTCGCGTGAGTTTTAATTCACAGGAAAAGTCTTTTTTTATTTCAACATGGGCATACCTCTTTTGTTATTCTTCCCTATTCCTTTCTACTTCCAGTCTCGTTCATTTGTTCCTTCATGTCGCATATGCTTTCTGCTGTGATTTTTTAAATGTTTTGCACTGTTCTTCGCGTTTTCGTATTTCCATTGGTTTATATTAGACACTTGAGTCGACCGAGTCAAATCAAGTTCCGAATAAATCGATTTTCGAGTGACTCGATATGTCGACTATTTGAAAAGGGGCGAAAATCGATTCATTCGAAATATCGACTATTCGAAGAAGTAGAAAAATCGAGTTTTTTTTTTTTGAGATATCGAGTTTTTTGAGATATCGAAAGAGGCTGTAATTTGGCTTTTCGCCAAATAACTCGTTTTTTTATCAACCCTGAGAAGTGTCGAATTGCAATTGAAAGCTGACACTGAAGCATCAGTCCGTCTATCCTATTGTGTGTATATTCAACTTCAATATAGGACGATTTAAAGTGCCTCTAGTGAATCGCTGTCAGCCATTCGAAGTAGGCTCGTGGAGAATTTCAACTTCTCATTTCTGAAATGGCCTTCACAATAGTGAGCTGCCATGGTTGCAGTATTCGCTTTTTTCAACGCCAGAGCGTGAGTTAGCGAAAGTTAGACCTGAGTAGCACTTCTACTCCGAAACACTAGTGTTTCTATATCAGAAGCAGAAGCCGAAAAAAAAGCACGCCGTCACAAATGAAGAAAACACCGATGAGCCCCAAAGCGACAATGGATGATAGACCAAATTGGATTTGACGTCCGCAGTGTGACTTTTGTGCTAATGTTGAACATATCGCGTTTACTTTTTTCTTGTTCGTGTTATACTATTCACCTCGATGAACTTGCTGTACTATTCACCTCTCTCACCTACTTACCTCATTATGGAAACTATTCTACTTTTAGAAGAGATAATAAAAGTTCCATTGTGAATTCTATGGTTTCATGCGTGCAATTTACTTGAGAAACCCCCCCCCCCCCCACCACCATCTGCTTTTGGGGGAGTATGCCCAGACAAGCCTTCACAACTTTTGCGGAGCTTACCAAATTTCGGAACTTCCGCGGAGCTAGGTTTGCTGTTGGGGCCCGAAAACTTTTAGAAACTTCCGCGGATTATGACGTCATTAAGCATTTTTTCGGAGCTTCCGATACGCAGAGAAAGTGCTAGTTTCGGATCTTCCGCTGCGCTTTGCGTTTTTCGGAAATTCCGCGGAACTTTGCAAGGGCGCGCAGCACGCGCGACTCTCGCAAAGTCCGCGGAGTCTTGACGTCATGTCAGATAGATGTTCTCCCAGGATTGTTATTAAAACTACGAGAATTCCCTAGGGTTTCATCAAAAATGAGTTTTTCCATGTTACCACTAAAGATAACACCTGATGCAGGTACGTAGCACACTTAGAGGGCACACCTGCTGAGGTTGTTTCCGTAAGAACAAAAGCATTCGTAAAGCAGCTCTGACTGTGCTACAAAAGCACGTCTGATGGGTTCGAGACCCCAATTTTTGGTCTCGTTCACTGCTCCACAACTTGCGAGACCGAAAATATGGGGTTTCGAACCCATCTAACGTTGCTCAATCTTACCCGTTCACTGGGATTATGGTCGATTTCATTTTGAGCAAACTACGCCACTCTTGGAATTTGAACTTGGAATTTCGGAATTTCCGCGAAGTCTGTTCGAAACTTCCGCGGAGCCTGTTCGGAACTTCAGCGGAGCCCATTCGGAACTTCAGTCGGGTCACCGCGGTAGGTCCCGAGATAGCTCCGCGGAAGTTCCGAAAATTTGTCTGGGTGAGGCTTTTGAGCACGAATGAGCTCACATGCCGAATAATAGCCCTGTAAAAACCTATTGTCGGGGTGCTATGACAGCATTTTAGGGTGACAAAATCTCTGAAAATGCGGTGCAGTAGGGCGACTATGACATGCTAGTGGGGTGACTTTTTGGAGACACCTGCTATTGTCTTTCCGAAAGAGCAGCTCTACTCGAAGTGTCACGCGCATAGAATTGCTGCTGTTGTAGGCTAGAGCTGCCCGATTGTCTGAGAAGCATTACGCCGTTTTGGCTGCGTTCCTAGCGCACATTCACCAGAGAAAGTCATTTTCAAAGCGTTCCAAAGTATCTATTGCCAAATCGATCCCAGCACAAATCTACTGTCTTGCCTTTAGAGTGATAACATTAAGATAAGAATACAGCGTTTTCTTTTTCTTGATGTTGTTAGTTGCAGTCTAGAGCTAATAAGCGAAACAATATTATCCACGGCTGCGGGAGGGAAAATTCTTTTTGATCTGGTCAGTAATTGTGAAATCAACAGAATTGGTGGTTCTACCTGCTTCTGAGCCACTCAGACCACTCATCTTTCGAAGTCGATGAACTGGTATCCCTAGAGCACGAGATGTCAAGGATCTCAAGATCTATGATAATTCACTGTGCGGCTGGACCCGCTCCTGCTAGGCGTATGAAAAGGATACTCTTTTTTCATTCGGGGAGGGGGGAGGGGGTTCAGCCTTCGAGACATCTAACATCAAAAACATCTAATGGTAAAATGCAAGCATAGATATGTCGGAGAAAATGGATTATAAGAAGGAAGTGTTGCGAGAAATGGTAGTGAAGTAATGCATTTATGTTCATTCGTTATTAGGCTCATGTGATTGTTACGGTTAACACATCTGACCGTTATTCCGTCCTATTTGGAATATTCCACGTCTAATATGTAGTGTTAACGAAACAAAACGTGAATAAAACATGACATTTTTATGTTATCCTATATACGGTTAGTGTTAAGCGAGCCAAGTTTGAAATTAAGATCCTAAAGCGTATTAGAAGCGTAATGTGATTTGATTCCCATGCAGAAATCGTATATGCTTAAATTAGTGAGAAGTCGTATATGCTTAAATTAGTGAGAAGTGACCCTCCATGTATCTTTATGGAATATAGGATACGTATTAGGGGCGCGTGTGGCGCAGTGGTAAGAGGCTCGCTGCGCACGCACACGGTCGATGGTTCGATCGCGCGCCCACGGCCAACCAAGCCGTCCATCCCTCCGGGGTCGGTAAATTGGTACCAGAGGAGTCTGGGAGGATGAAGCACTGACTTGATTCATCGGATGCCCCCCGCAAGTCACTGTACAGGGCACATACGCATTCAACGCCTCTACGATGCTCAGATGAAGTCGAATGCGTGGCGCATCCCTCGTGACGGGATTGATCAACGCCGACCACTTTATCCACACTTTATTAGTTTTATTCGCGCTCGTTAATTTTATCCTAATGAAGCACTCTGTTTACTATTTGTCTTGATTTCGTTGCCCCTTTCTCAAATCTTGACTATTTTTCTATGTAATTCCGAAGGTTGACACTAGTCGTGGTTGAATAGAGCAGTCAATTAGAACTTTGCATTGGATTTTAGCGTCCCGTTCTGTGAAAAGACAGTTCGGCTGAACATATGGAACGTAAAAGTCTTTGTTCAAATAGGTGGATATTGTTCGGCCATGTCCTTAGCCCAAACAAAAGGAATGATCTTCAAAGTCATGGTTTAAATAACAAACAAATGTTACTTACACATTCATGGTGTAAAGGTGCTGAATACTGGGAGGTAAGATAAATATATGATCAGATGGGAGATTCCATTGCTGACTCACTTCTTTCAGGGAGTGGCCAGCAACTCTTCCCCGGAGAGAAACTGTCCGACGATCCGGCGAGCGGCAGTTCGCTTCGGTGACCTACCGACGACCAGGCGATTTACCTACCCTGTTAAAGCTGTACCCTCGTCTGTCCTTTCCCGTCTGGATCCCATCTGCCGTCCATGTGTCTTCATCCATGTACACCAATACTGTTTTCTGTGAATCTACATGCAATATAGAAAAACTGTAATCCCACATTGTCCGACTACGGAAGCATGAGTAGCAGCTTCCGCACCCTTACTGTGATAGGAACAGGAAAAAAATTCTCCAGAAAAACGCTTCCGGCTACATTGCTATATTCTGTTGCAAAAACGATGATAGTCGAGCAATTATTTATTTATTAATACACCAGCAAGGTGTGCCTAACAATGGAAAACAACACATTAGAAGGAAGCTATGCATACTGAACTAAAAATACTGGCTGAAAAAACTGAGTGAGTTGGACTCGCCTTAAATCGCTGAGCAAGCAATTTTGTATAGGAGACAGGAGGCATTCATAAGAAGCTGAATATGAATGCTGACGTTAATCTAAATAGAAATCTGGAATCAGATTCATATTGACCTTCATAAGCAACATAGAAACACCACCAACTGTAAAAAAGGATTTAGAGGCTAAGAATGCTGCAACAAGGTGATGACATAAATCCATTGAGATAATCGTGCACCTGAGAATGCAACTGGAGGATCCATTCTGAGGCGGATACCTGAGGCGACTCTTTGATCTGGTACGGACCCCAGGCGTAAGCTAAGGCGGATGTCCGCCGGCTTTTTGCCAACTTGAGCTTCAGCAAAATTGTACTCGAAACGAAATCTCCATAGGTGAACACCACTGAGTATCCAACAGAACTAATGTTGTTGCATAACATAAACGAACCCACAAACAACATAAACACAACCTCACCAACCAACGCTCAATCGTTTTTCAAGTCAATCAACGAATCTGATGTTATCCTCCTAACCTCGCACTGACACTCTCCTGTGCAATTCGTTTTCACAGCAGGCCTTAGTGCCTCATCGCTCGAAATCAATACCTGACACTAGTGCCTACGCGTTCACTCTATAGCTTGTAAAGAAACACGGCGGACACCCGTTGGGCGTGGCGCCGCCAATTTTTTCATGGACTGTACCCAGTCACACCACTCAGTGTCCGTACCCAAATGCTTTGGGGCTTACTCGGCTCCGGCTTTGCCTGATCAATCCTCGGTGATGATCTTCCAGCTGACCGATTCTTCCTGTCCTCCTGCTAACGAGCCTTTGGTTGGTTGGTAACAGTCCTCGCTCTCCACCTCACGAGTGCCTCACTCCTCCCACTCATAAAAATCAACGTACAAGTATACTAATTTCGACAGTACTACCTGATGGGTTCAGCCCTCATTTGACTTGCCAAAGTTGTACTATAGCAACAACTGGGACGACAGCTCACCGAGTCAAATAGTCGTCGAACAAACGACATGAGAGGCGATACAGCAGATGAGAGTGGAACAAGGGTTCATTGCACACGGAAAACAATATATTTAATTGTAAAATACATCAGTTCAGTGATATCGAACAAGCTGACGACGTCAGGGAGCGGTCCACGGCGAGGGAGGCAAGCGAAAGCAACAAAAAGCAAATCTAGTCACATGCGCTCAACTGGCCAAATTTTCCTTATATGCAGATCCCCTGGTCTCGTCCCGCCAGGCGCCTCAATTCAGATATCTCGTCCTCACAACGAGCCTTTCGAGCGGTGCGTGATCTCGCCTTTGATCAGCACCCAACAGCATGTCATTCTTGAGTACACGTTTGAGTACTTGGCATCATTGAGCCGAGAGTTGACTTAGGAATATTCCCGACCAAATCAACACATTGGAGAAGGAATAATGTAATATAAGACAGTGCCAACTAAATTGTTGTAGCAGAACTTTCTTCATTCCCGAAATGTTACTTTTTGCCAATCATTGTCATCTTTTCAAACGGTGCACAAGCAAGTGAAATAGTGTGCGAAACCACGGGTCCGTTCCATGAAATCCGCAACGCAATTCCGCTTGTGCAAATCTTGGACTACCTGGGCCTCAATTTCAATTTCTTTCCAGCACTCTGCCTTCTGGAGTATGCGATTACGTTCGTGGGTATTGGGTATGAACATCTCCAACATTTACGATTTCTGCAGCTGCTCAGTTTGGATTTCCAGAATCGGCGCCTGCTGGAAGTGAAAAATTCAAAATCAGCAGCTTTGGAAAGCCAGCAATGATGTGGACAATTTCCAAATCAGCAGCTGCTTATTCTGAATTTCCAAAATCGACAGCTGCTAATTTTGAATTGCATTAATCTACAGCCGCTGGTTTTGAACCTTCCAAAATCTGCAGCTGATCATTTTGGATATTTCAAAATCTACAGCTGCCGATTTTGGCAAGTCAGCAATAATGTCAATAAGTTCCAAGATCCACAGCTGCGTTTTCGGACCTGATTTTGACCGGTACGTGCAACACTGAGAACCAGCTGGACACCATCACTAAAGTCAGTGAACAGTTTGGACGTGTTCTCAAGCTCGCTTTTGATTCACTCCATGCTCTTCATGTTGGCAACTGGAAAACTGAAGGATGACTGAATGGGCATGCAAGAAGATCCCGATCATGATCAATACCGATAAAGGAAATTTTATAAAGGAAAATATGCGCATGAGCAGGCGGCCTCGCCAACCCGCGATGCAGCAATGTGCACACTTACTCTCACGATCAAGCAGCTTCGCACAATGTGAGAATATCAGGCGAAGCTGCCCAATCATATTGAAAGTGAAGTAAAATAGTGTTGATGTGTTGCAATTACGGTTTACTACCTACACTAGAATTCCGCAATAATTTCTGCTTTTAGTACGACTCATTGTTTTACTTTTTGCGGATTTCAAATGTACTTTTTTCAAGCCTTTCCTTTACTCGCGTTCGTAATACATATTGTTGTAATTTTATTAGTGCTGAGAAGTACGAATCACGTGACAAACATGTTTGAAACAACAATGACTGCATTCTATTTTATAATGGCAATCGATTATTTGTTATCTAGCGACGATAATGGGGAGGAGCACATTGTCGGCTATCCACGACGCTCTAGATCAATATCACTTCCGTTTGAGGTTTCACCCAATTCAGAGTTTATGAAAGATTTTCGATCCACCAAAGGATTTTCTACAAGATCTGCGAGATGGTCGTCGACAACATGAAGCACGAGACTAGTCGTGGATATGCGCTAGGCGTGCAGCAGCTAGTTGCGATGTGCTTTAATTTGCTCGCAAGAAGTACAAAACAGCGAAACAGTGCAGGGACGGCCGGATGCGACCAAGAGACAGTGAGCAGCACTCTAGTGCGCTTTGTGGACGCAATTCGTGCAAAAGCAGGCACAGCAATTTACTGGCCTTCGGATGCGGAAAGGAGAAGAGTCAGGAAGAGGATTTTTGACTCATATCATCTGCACAACATTGTGGGATTCATTGATGGATCTCACATACGCATATTGGGACCAGAGAAAACAAATCAGACTACGAACGTGCAAGGATCATCCTTCCGTAAACGTCGGAGCGGTTTGCAACGACAAACTCATCTTTCGCTGGTTAAGCGCGAGCTTTTCCGAGCCAGCACACGACTTGCGCGTTTTCAAGAAGTCCCAACTACACTAGGATCTTAGGCTCGGCTCAAAAAAGGATGTCTCCTTGGGGACTCCGCCTATGCAGCGGAATCTCCTCTTATGGAAGTTGTGGAAAATCCGAAGAAAGACAAAGGTATGCCACTTTTATTTCCAGTTTATCCATTGACCATTGAATTGAATATGATTCTTCATTCGAAAACACGAAATAAACAACTCATAATGACGGAAAGAAAAGGAAACGAAGGAACTCGTGAAAGTAAACTGTAACTATAGTACTGGCAAGGTGAAGCCTAGATAAAAACAATTGGTGAACAGTTTCAACATCGAATCGGCATTAGAAAATAGGTGAAGTAGACGTTTTAAAATATTCGAGATTTTCTATGGCAGGTATTTAATTGATCAACTACTCACAATAACTAGATAGACTCGGATATTCCTGCATGAAAACAAAAAACTGAAAACTCAACGCAAAGCAGGCTCCTGAAGTTCCCAATAGACGAACTCTTTGCGCTTTACCGGCTGTGTCCAATACGCCTTTTGTAACCCGATCTCAATAAATTCTGCACGTTTGCGCTCAATATCGATCTGCATCTTGATCCTTTCTTTTCCGAGCGCGTAAATTTTCCTTTTCCTTCCATTTTCTTCTCCCGTTCAGACCTGATTTGGCAATCGAAAAAAAAATTGAGCCCAGCTACTCGAATGCATCTGTCCTTGAGAGATCGGTATCATCACCTCTGATGGTGCTGCTTACATTCAGGTCAGTTGTCAAGTACTCGGCTTTCCCTATATTTTCCTCTATACCTCTATATCTCCTGTATATTCCCTCCTGGTTGCGTCCTTTAGAAACCCAAGGCTTCACGTTGATGTTGCAGTGCAGCGCGGTCATACACCGCTCTTTCTCCGCCCACTCACCTTTATATAGAGGAGAGGAAAACCAATTCTAGGAAAGACACAATCTCCTCCTTGTATTCAGAAGGAACCAAAGGACACCCGATGCAGTCTGAACGCTCGAGTTCTGCCGGATTTATGCGCGGAACATTATCATTGTTTGTAGTCTTGTAGACGATGCTACCAAGGGTGGAGTTCATGGGGTAAGATGACTAAACTCCTGAAATTGGGTATTTACAAATACTTACATGAGAATTGCCTGATTTAAATGGTAGTTTCAAGAAGCATGATGCCCTCTAGACCATACAATTCCTCTCGAGCAATTTTCATGTCTTCGTGAAAGAAATTTTGTTTGGCTGAAGTGGTTGTGTCGTCGGTACCAAAGATATCCTCTTGAGATTCGGAAGATCTCTGGTGGTCAGAC
Organism: Ancylostoma ceylanicum; assembly: GCA_000688135.1. NCBI lineage: Eukaryota > Metazoa > Nematoda > Chromadorea > Rhabditida > Ancylostomatidae > Ancylostoma > Ancylostoma ceylanicum. Next base: position 50,670 of record JARK01000119.1, on the reverse strand, counting down.
ATTCCAACTACAACGTCTGTTTGACACTTCGCGCAGGTCGTTGAGCAGCCTTGATAGTTTCCCCAGCTTCAATTGATTGCCGGCGGCCGGTGTCATTTGTGCCGTTTTCCATCCCCATTCCTACGGAGAGGAAAATGTAATTGAAAAAAGCGCAAGGATTTATGTTAGCACCCGATAGACCCTTTATTGTCGCGGTGTTCTGCTGATAGAGGCGTCCGCTGGAACTGCGACGATGAGCCCTTCATCCAGAAAAACAGAAGAGATAATTTGAAAAGACGAACGTTTTATAACGTTGAACAGTTTGAATACATTATAACAATTTTAATCGAGAAGCAGGCGCGTCAAATGAGATGCCCACATTTCGGCCACCCAGTACGTACTTCCAGGTGATATAGATAAGATGATGAATTCCTGGTTTCATGGAAAAGGGGCTCATACCGGGATGTCAAAACAATTCATATTATAAACAAAAGAAACAGCAAAGCATCAACGAAATCTACGGTTATTATCCGTTACACAAAAGATCTTCGAATTTACAGAGCAACGACGCGACACAACAATGTGGTGACAAACCTCTTCGGGAACTAAGAGAATAACATCAATCCTATTGTACTGAGATCTCCACTTTAAAATGTGGCCTGTCATTTGGGAAAATGAAGAACATGGCCAACAGAGAGCCGTCCATGCAGAAGAAGATGGTATTTGCTAGCTGAATTTTCTCATTTGTTGTTATGTAACTGGACATCTCTTCAATGTCACTGATGACAAATGCTCAAGGCTTATATCATTGAGAACAAATTGAGAAATAGAACGAACCAACATATAAAAATCGTCTATTGCAATGCTGTATATAATCGCATGTAGTTCCATTATCCATGTGAAGGCAACAGGAGCAAGGGGAACAAAGTCGATACATTTCGATGTAACGGCTTTATACTAAATGTGCTAAACTCATCATTTGATCGAAAATGGGACGGTGAAACTAATCTTATTGAGCGAATCTTAGAAGTCGATTCAAATCTGCATATGGCGACCACGGCAGCAAATTAATTGCAATGGTTTCTTCCACATTATAAAATAAACAGCTTGAAAATGTGAGAATCTTGATGCATTCATTCAAACTATTTCGCATGGAAAATTGGCTACCAAAAATGTATAGGAACTACAGTTTCCTTTATGCATTTAGCGTTTTACTTTCCCATATATACTATGAAACTCTTTCGCTCTAGCACTTAATAGTTTTCTAGAGCGCATTATTTTGTTCGATTGATGTTCTTTGGTACATAATATTTGGGATGTCCACAGTATGCTAAACTAAATCGTATTAACATTAAAGGCAGCACCCGCGGAAATCCCTGCATTGGAGATTTCCCCGAATTTCGAGGTTTTTCTGGAGGGCAAACTCATATGCAGGGATGAAACTGCGTGAAAAACGCGAGAAACGCAAGAAATCAAGGCGCTCTTTCCCACTTGTCGAAGGCGCGGACGAGTGCTCCGTTGTAGGGTGTGCCCGCGTCCCGCCACGAGACCCTGTGAGTGGTACGAATTGCACGCATCCACCGAGGCGGACCACCCACTGCGATAGTGTTAACCGGCGCGTCGTGCCGTTGAAAACCCGGCGTGGCCGCGATAGCGATCCTTGTTTCTCTGCAGGTAAATCGTCATTCCTTGTGTTCTTTTCACATTTGTGATGTGCTCACTCTCTATTTTACTACCCACAACTCAGCTCCTAGTCGAGGATTTCGGCTGGTGCTGCCTTTAATTGGTGAGCTTCATGAAACACGTATGTGTGGGCATTTCAGTACATGCAGGGCCTAATTCACGCAGACAAGAAACGCAACTGCCGATCTGCCTATATCTGTTGAAAAAACAAGATTTATGGAAATTGGAGCCTAAAATACAACCAGACCTTACTTTATTAATATGAAGTAGGTGATCTTGTTTTCACTGTTGACAAAAGATCAAGTTTGATTTACACTGCAAGACGATCGTGAGGAATGCCAACTACGGATTATACAACCTTTTAAAGTGCCTATCCACTAATGACCTCCTAGTATTATCTTTAGCGATAAGTCTTATGTTAGACCTACACTCGAATATGAAACAACAATATTCAATCAGCACCTAAGAAACAATATTCAATCCGCACCTAAGAAAATTGATAGCGTTGATTGAAAAAGTCCAGAGCAGTTTTACTAGAAAGGCCATGACTAGAGCCAAAGGTTTTAATTTCAACAGCATACCTAGCATTAACATTAGAAACAAAGAAATAAACCTTCGAACTCTTGAATTGTGAAGAAAAAGAAATGATCTACTCATGGTTTGGAAAATTCTGATGGAAAAGGTTGGGATGAACTCAAACACTTTCCATTGAATGTATTAGTGACTAGAGGTTATCTATACAAAATAGTCCTTGAAAAGCCGAAATTTTTATTGAGATACAACTTTTTCGTGAACAGAGCTGGCACCAAATACCCTAGGCTGAGCAAACTTAAACATCTTCCCATGAACTTGAACGGAGTTAAGAAATTCATCACTAGGTACCCTAAGAAATCTCATCATGAAGGTCTACCACTTTAACAAGTTTCTCGCTGCTATTCTCACTGCAAAGTTTGTGTTGTACATGTCCTTTTTTACTTCTTATATGTACAGTATAAAGTAAAAAGTATAAAGTACAAAGTTTAAGCTTCAATTACGCATTTATGCGTCACGCTACGTCGAATCTGAACAAGATTACACAAAATAAATGAAAATCTTTTGCTGTTTCCTAAACGTTGCCCTACCTTCTCTTTTATTCATCCATTCATTCATTCATTCCATTCATTCATTCATTCATTCATTCATTCATTCATTCATTCATTCTCTCCCTTTTTCTTTCTTATTTCTCTCTGCATTTTGCAAACATTCTTCAAAGTACGGGGATCTGTGAAACAGTGATAAACCTAGAGAATTCTGCGTTATTGGCATTTTCACACCGGAAACCTCGCCTACCCGCATGGGATCTAGATATTGCGCGTTCGATGTTGCGTCACAAGATCGGGACGCTTTTATACCTGTTTTTGGTCGGCCGGCAACAGCACATCGCCATGACTCGATCAAAAGCCGCGATTCCCCGCGCACCTGCGTCAACTCGTTCTTCTCACGGTTAAATTTCCACGAGCATGTAGAGTGGAATTGCTCGCAAAGGCGAATATGCTTTCCGTACACCATAAGGAATGTAACAATCGCTGCGTAAACCTTGTACCTTTCGAAGCATCAATTGTTGTATATGTTTCCACACAATGAGTTCCAAATTTTCAAAATTCTAACATGAAAATTCCATGGATGCTGCCTTCAAGGCTAGCAGTAATAGATCAGCCTAACAATTATAGAGCGGTTTGAAAAAAAAAGATTTCAAAATTCCAAGCAAGAGACACATAGAGACCTCTTTGATCAGACCCTGCCTTCAAGATTTGGTGCCATATTGCAGCTACATAGCTCCCTGGAGCTCTGATTCAGACGGTATATTTCTTCGTATCTTTGAGTTTTGAGAATGTCATGATTGGAGTCAAACATACTTATAGAGCGTCTATCATAGTAAAAGAAATCTTCACCACATAACTTCAAATTCTAAGGTCATCCAAGACTCCACGATTTCCGAAATAGTTAAATAGCTCAAGTAATCGAATGAAAACAAAATCAAATTCCAAATTTATTGGATTATTCGGAGCTTGAAAAACCGAATGAATTCAAAAATTCGAAATAAATGACGAATCGAATAAATTTGAAATTCGATTATTCGATAAAGGTGAAAAATCTAATGAATTCGATATTCGATTGTTCGAAAAAATAAAAAATCGAATAAGTTCGAAATTCGATTATTCGAGGAAATTTTCGAATATTTTAATGTATACAATCTAGTCAATCATCCTCCATATTCGAAATGTGAAAATTTTTTGGAAAAAAGTCTCTTGATTTTTTGTGATTAATGCCAACTGGAGATTCGAAGGTTCTGAAAAGTGCAAAATTTATTTATTTATTTATTTATTTATTATCTCGAGGGCGTTTAAAATCTCGAGGACGTTTCAGACAACGTAAAATAATAAACAGGGAAATCCAATTTATTCCAGCGATCGCTGCTCCGGTTTTTATTAGAATATCAGACCCATCCGAACGATATTTTCTGCCAATACTATTTTAAATGTGAGTCGGATCATCCAACGGTTGCTTCACGTGAGGGTCGAATTTCGATATTAAAAACCCCACTGACAATTTTGAGAGAAACTGAGAAGCAGTAGCTACGCGTATAACTGCAACAACTTTGAAATGACCGCACTACCTAGGGCGTAGTTTCCCACTAGGCAAACACTTGGCTCTATCTCTTTGAAGCATGCTCTCTTCTATTCACTGAACCGTAAACATAACAGGTACTGAAAAAAGTTCTAGTGGCGAAAATACCATATAACATTGTTGTAAGGAGTAGAGTCGAGAGGTGTGTAAGCTAGCAATTTCGGGGTTGACAGTGGCACAATATTTAACATGTTCTAACCATCTGAATGAGACGAATTTTAAATCCTACAATACAAAACTGCAGAACATCCAGCGGAGGCAAGTCCAATAGGACCATTGCATACCTGCCTAACACTTAGCCCACGACAACTTATTTTCTGCTTCCATATATTAGGTTGGTGAAAAGTTGTGTCGTTTTTTTTTTTTCTCGCCGGTTTAATAATCCCACAACTTCACCGAACTACAACTTGGACAAGCGGCATGATTGCCATGAATGTTGGAGACCACTACTTATTTTATGAGCACATCCCTGGTGTCCCACGTTCAGAACACGGGAAGCTGCGAAGCGGTAAAGTCTTGGACTGCCATTTTTGAGTCTGCATTTTTGGCGATTTTTTTGGCGAGAGTTTCTAAAACTCAGGAAGTTGAGATCGCTACCGCAAAATTCCTCATGAACGTGATGGGTGGTGGACCAAATTTGGCCAATTTCGGCAGCTCAGAAAGTGGGCTTTTATGTGTCTTGAGCGTTTTTCTATGGGAGCATCTTCGACATTTCAGACCAAATAAAGCTTAGGGTAACACTTAGAGTAGTGCTTCTAGTTAGCGGCAATCAGGTCTTCCAGAAACTCCTTCTCGTAGAAGTACCACGTTAGTTTCGCCGAAGGCAGTGTGAACGGCACAGAAGGGGAAATTGACAACTGGATACTAGGGTAAACCCCGTCCCATCGGTCAACACATGAGGGATCCATTGAGTCAGCACTTTTTTTGTCATCGATGGCCTGGGGGCAACTGAGGACTGTTGCATGAGCACATCTGAGTCTCACCGCAAGACTGCAGAAGCTAACTTTCAGATCCTCTTTGACAGCGTCGAGAATGGCGGAGTCTTCCACTGCTTAAATTGCACTGGCGTCCCGACCGAAGTTTGTCTTCGAAATGCGTCTTCTCTTTCGAAGCGAACGAACCCGTGCTTAACGGTTCTGATGGAAGTGATATCCCTTCCCACTGCGTTGTTGATTTTGCGGACGCTTTCCATCGCACTCACACACCTAATAGGACACTGTGGTTGTGTTACCTACATGTGTAGAATTAAGAATTATTGATTGCGCCTATGATAACTGCCTCTCACTTATAATAGTAAATTTTTCCCAACTCTAGGGGATAGCACATACAAGCGCTCACTGAAGTGGTGCTTATAAGTGAACAGAGCCTGTAATCGAATAGCGCAAAATTATTATTATATATTGTATATATTATTATAATATATATAATAATATATAATATATAATATATTTTATATATATATATATATATTATTGAAAATTATTATATAATGCCATTCCAGTTCATGAATATTTTCGAGTAAGAAGTGTCATCGCACAGAGTATTGATACAGTAAGAGTCTCGATAACTTCTGGAGGATCTTTTGTCTCCGACCTACTAAATTTATGTACCGCCCCACAGAAGGTTATCCCTTCTTTGCTTTTACTTGTTTCTTCTAGAAAAAAAAAACTACTGTTTAAACGATCAGCGCTGCAAAATTCGCATCCGACAGTTGGTTCACTGCTAGTACTATCCAAAAATTATGGTGTCGAGAACGCTTAATTTCTCGTCTTTTTCCATGTACTTACTCACAATTACTTGTTTCTAGTTTTTGAAGTCCTGTATCCAACTTTTTTAACATATCGTCAAGAATTCGTCCTCGCAATGAATAAATGTAAAACGAAACGTCAATTTAAATCTCTCGTAAACAGAGCATCGAGAAAAAAAGAGGACGGAATACAAAACAAGTTAATGACTAATTGTGAATAGACATATGAGGACTATTTGTACTATTAGGGTGGTAAAAAAGTAATGCCCGGTTTTCCATGGAACATTTTTTTTTTCAAAAACGAAGACACAACACCTCTGTCCAATTTCAACACAGAATTAGTATCGCTTAACCTTCGACATCTTTTTCACATATATCTTTATATATATCTTTTTCACATGACCACTCTCCTGTGAGATATTGCAGCGCCGTAACCTGAAATAGCGGCTTACCCAAATTTTGTTTCGCCGCAGTTTTTGGAATTTTTTCTTCCATGGAACGCTTTAATGATGCCGATAATTGTCTGCCTGATAGCGCAAAATTTGCGACATCTGGTTCGATATAAAGAAAGTTTGATATAAAGAAAGTGGCAGTCGCTGAATCGATTTGCAGTCATAGTTTCGATTCAGTTAACTAATTTCGGGGCCATTTTGGAGTAATCTTTTGTTGCATGGATTCAGCCAGGTAATACAGCAGAAATTCTCTTAAGTCTTCGTATGACTTTTAGTCGGTCTTCTCTTACATTTTTCTAAAAAATAAACAGAAGAATGTTTGACAAATTACATGTGAAAAAATTCTCCATTATTTGCTCTTTCAGGTGGTATTGAATGTTCTCTAGGGAAATGCCTGGCAACACGTTCATAAAGACGTCGGAAGTTCAGCGCGCATTCCTTTTTTACATCCCTAATAGTTGTGTGCGTTTGACGAGCGTGTGTCTAATGCGCGCCAGACGTACTCTAGGGTGCTTCAAAATAGCAACATTACTAAGACGTATGCATCCATTTTCGGATGATTCCCAGCGAAGACTGCTAAACGCAGCACATGCAATCGACTCCTTTCGACAGTGCGTTTGTCGTGACAGTAACTCCACTGACATTGGGTCACGCGACGCGGTCGGCTCTATAGCTGACTGGCGATCGATGTGACGTCTTATCGCTTGTTTCTTTCTGTATTTCTAACGAAAACTAAAAAGAACAACCATGAGAGGAAACGAAGGATGAAACGTACGGAAGACATCAGATTGATCGTGGATCAGCTGTTTGACCGACCGCGCTGCGTGCTCCGGTGGCAGCAGAGCCGCTGTCACAGCAAACGCTCTGTCGAAACGAATTGCCCCCAATGAATAGGACAAGTGGCTAGAACGAGCTCACGTTTCATAGGAAAAGTGATGTACAAACGCATTGTATAAATACTTGTACATATCTTGCTTCGAAATTATGGAAGAGTAGAATAAAAAAGAGTTCCCTTGTCATGTCTGTTTACCGTGATACGTGTACGTTGGATGGATAAATAGGATTGAAGCTCTTACAATGAGGTAGGGACAAACGAGAGAACCAGCAATCTGAGCAGCAGACGCAATCCTTCCTGTTGTCTGAAATAATACGTTGGATTAGCGAAGAAAGGCTAGACACTCAGCTCCGTTACTATTATTGGCTCAAAACTACTGAACTTCACGCGTTGAATAAGAGTTCTCCGATGAAACGTTGTTGATTATGCAGATGCACAAAACCAAGCTTTTTGGAACCTTTTTCTGAACATATGGCCGCAATCAAAAGCACTTCCGCTGTTTTATTCGCCAGAAGTTGGAGATCGCGCAAAAGGAATAGTGACGCCAACCTCCCAGTTTTCCATTCGTCAGTAGGCTGGCTGCTAAAGTTAGATTTCTCGTTTCACTCACTGACATTCAATTTCAGCAGCGAGCAATAGGCCGATAACAGGAGATTAGACAGTATCTTCGCTAAGGCTGTCCGCAGAGTTGTGCGTGCGTGCGTGCGTGCGTGCGGTGTTCCAGTGCGTTCGAATGGTTGCGAACGGCGCAAAATGTGAACGCGGCACAGTAGCGCAGCGTTCACCACCAATCCCTTCTACAGTCCTTCTGCGCAATCGGTAGAAAAGTTTCGAGCGCGCAGAGGCTGCGGCGCGTGCGCGGCGCGGCCCGCTCGTAACAGCGGTCCGGCGTTCTCGATCAGCTGTTCGAGGGCACCTTTCGTCAGGTACTGGACCAGGTAGGGGCCCGTTATCAGCCACCACGTCCCAGGGTCCTCTTCTCTATAAAGAAGAGGCTACCTGGGACAAGTAGCTTTCTACGGAGGCCAAAAACAAATGAGAAATACGTTGAAATC
>JARK01000119.1:14219-24810 GCA_000688135.1 Ancylostoma ceylanicum | reverse complement strand
CCCCCCCCCCCCCCCGCCATGTCGCGTGGCGTACTGCTGACGGCGCTCCAGCAGCCAACCAGCTGAGTATCGACCGCCGGCCCGCGTCATGGCAGGCGGTGCGCTCACACGCCACCACGAAACAAACACACCATATAGTTGACCTGCTTTTGTGTGCCACCCACATCATCTACGCCTTATAGGCTAATGACGCTTCCAAACGCTATACTCATACCGATGTTCTCGTTCCTAATAGATTCTACCCTTTCCTGTCTAAAGCTAGCTGCACCTTAAGTGGGTGTGACGCGTACGAGGCTTTCCCATGGAATTTCCTTCCACAGCGCGTTTCATAATTGTAGGGCACCCCCTCTGGACTTTTCGACGGCCGGCTTTAGCGCGGACCATGAATCTTTTCTTCAGTACCATTGTAATCAGCACCTAAAGTAACCATACTGTCCTCTTTCTGAACTCACACTAGCAACCCCGGCTTTATGAAACTTTGTTTACCTCTTTTTGCCCAACTCGCTGTCGTGACACACCTTCAGGTTCGAATGGCTTTATTTGCCGCGCAACAGAAATCACTAGTCTGCCACTCCTGCTGTGGCGATTCTGAGCACATCCGCACATGCACAATTGACTTCACATTCGTTATCAGCGCTTCAAATTCACCCTTTATACAGTTTTTTTTTTGAAAATAAAACACAAATCCGCGTTGATCCGAGGTGGCAGGTCTCAGGACTTTTGATAGATCTAAAACTAATCTACCTTGGTGAAATAGCGCGAAACAAAATAGGAATACATGAAATCAGTGTGTCACCATTGGTAACTTGACTCAGCGTGAGAAATTTTGACGATAGCTGCCTTAAAGTTCATAACGTCTGCTACTGGAACATGCACATCATCACAACAGTTCTTGGCTACACGTAAAATATTCATGGCTGGAATTCTGCATAGTTTTCTGGATATTTCTGTTCATGTCCACTTTTCAAGCAAAACAGCACTAGGGGTGTGAAGCATCTGTGCTTTCCTTTTTTTCCATCTATCTGACAACTTTCCGTTCGAGAATTTGCGAGTTGATCGCTGATGAGTTGGGGGGGGGGGGGGGGGGGGTGATATGGACGTTTCTGAAGCCATTCTCACCTAACACGCACCCCTTTCTCGAAAACGTACTGTTTTCGACAACAGTCTTACAACTCGGGTCCCCCAGAACAAGATGTCTGATCGGCTTGTAGCCACCTTTATTACGTCGTTACATTGCTGTGGTATTTTTTCTTACAAAACATTCTTTTTTCTGTGTTGCATGGTCCCTCTACTCTATTTTATTTTACAATCTGTTTTTATTCTGGAAATTTCTATCCTTGGAAAGATCTTGTCTTTTCAAGGTCTGCCTCTTTTTTATTCGATAGCCCTAACGTTGAAGAACGCGATAAATCCGTTGTTCAAGATCGCGACAAAGTCGACGCGGCAAACGACCGTGAAGTGAGTTTTCATTGATTTTACATATTATATGATTACCTTCGTTTATTTTCCTAGATTGGGTTGTGCTGGTCTCTATGTTTCAGAAGAATGACAACGAAAATGCTGCAAACAATGAGAATTGTGAGGGTTCGCGAACCCGATTCTCAATCGGATCATTCTTCACGAAACTGAACAGGTACTGCATCGTCATACGTTCTCCACATTCATTTTTCAAAGTAGCACATCACTACTTACGTGATTATAACATTGTTCTTTTTTTGTAGTAGCTCAATTCTTGTGATTCATAAGGTAGGACTAAAAACTGTGTTTCCCACGATCGCATCATTGAGAGCAGCATCAGAGTGCCTCTTCAATCCTTTCAGTTCTGTTTTGCTTTATAAAAATAGAAATTTCGCCAAGTTTGTGACTTCGGCTGAAAAATGAGAAAAGGAAAGAGCATGCATATGTACAGTGATGAGTAATGGTTATTGGACTGCAGAGGAAGACGAGGTGAACGCACCACCGGTGCGATGCGGCATATCATCTTGGCGCCGTGATTTTCGAGTGCCACCGCTTGAGGTGCTATTGTTTTGTCAGCGGTGTTCTTACTCTAAATATCCATTGTATCGAAATACCAGTGTAGAAAATAATAGCAACTCACCCTTCGAAGTATAGTGTGTTCCACCAGAGACAATAGTCCTGAAGAAATCAGAGAAAAGGAGAAATTCTGTGGCTGAGACGTAGTATTGCGGCCCAAACATGTCATCGTAATCCAGAAACATTGCTGAGGTGGAAACGCGTCCCAGAGGAAATTAATAATGCTAAATCAAGGTAGATTGAATGTTAAAACGACTACTATAGCGATGTGCGCATACCACAACTATAAAAACAGCGCGGATTAAAAGCCACGCGCGTGCGCTGGCACATAATACGATGCGCCGTGTTAACAACTTTGGCATTCTTGGGTTTAGCGGATGGGACGTCTATGTCGCCATTTTATGCACAAACACTCAGCTATCGTCGCGTACGGAACACACCATAGCACGTATACGCCACGTTGAGTATAGCATCCCGCATCGCCGTCGCTGGCGACTGCGACTGTCGATCGCCAACATTCGCGAAGGCCGGTCGCCCACATCAACAACAGACACTCAGGAATTACGGCGTCCAGATGTTGTGCCACATCCCACCAGTGGTGTGTCGCGGTCCTTCTTGCTGTACAGTAGTAATTGCCCTTAACTTTTCCTCCACTTCAACAGTTATTTATTTGTGCACGTTCAAGACTAATTCTCACAACATTATACAGGAAGTGGAGAGAGTAGTTTTACTCTTAAAATTCTTCATCAAGAGTAGGCTTGTCCCTAGTGGTACTGCCTGCAAAATGTCATGTGCCATGTATAAATTTTTTTGCTATCTTCATTTATATTTAGACAACGTTTCGCAAGCGAATGCCATCCCTTTGTTCCTGCAAGTTCCACGCGTCACGTTTGCCGAGCTGTGACGGCGATGCAGCACACGTTCGTTCTGCTTCTTTTTGCATTTCTGTACCAATTCCCCTTCCTTTTCTCTCTTGTAGTTATTTTTCAAATCTCTCCAGGAATAGGTCGTCCTCATGTCCAGAGTTCCTCACTGAGAACAGAACTCCTGCTGGTTTGGTAGGTGCATAAAACATTATTTCAGCCCTCGATATTAAAATGCGACATGTTTTCAAGGTGAGAGCGGAAATCGCTGGCAAGGATCCTCGGGAAAATTTACTAGAACGATTTCCATACCTCAGACTTGTACGACCTTTAGGAGCGGAACATTGTGAGTAGATTACTGTTGCCTTCTTCAGTAGAATCCCCAATTGATTCCTCAACAGATGCGGTAATTGAGTCGAATCTTGAAAACGATCATGAGGTCCGGAGAACTGCGTACATGGAGAAGAGCAGGGTGTCGTCTTACGTTTGCTCTAGTCTTTTTCATGAGACCTAGTTCGAAAGTATATTCGCCCTTTTAATAACGAATTCAGGAGTTCCATCATTGCTTGAGAGAAATGGGATTGGCGGACCGTCTTCCGGGTCGAATTTATGACGATATGGTTCACATAACTAGTGGACTCCCGATGGAAAAACAGGTTTGATTTTCCGGTCTCCTCTAGTACAGTGAAGTCCAAACGGTTGTAGACAAGGGTCGGGACCACGCTTCGGCACTCTGGTTGTCTGTCGCACCTTCCAACGGCAGCGGGAAATGACGACGTATCGGTTTTCCTGCGTGTCTTTGCCCGGCAGGCCCGCTGCCTCGATGCAGCAGAGAAGAAGAGTGCCCGCACCGCGATCCCGCCCCTTGTCTACGGCCGTTTGGAGTTCATTGTATATGTCATTGACTGGAGCGCAAAGAATAGATGCAAACAGGAACGGACTCTTCTGTTTCTTTTTTTTTCGGGAGGGAGAGGGGGATATGGATTAGTTCTGTACTGTACTGATGGTGTTCATTTTTTCACTATCAGAACTTAGACACTTTCTATTTCCTTGGTGGCTTAGAGTGCAGTCTAGATCATGCATATTGTAATAAGTTTTCTGGTGAGGATCGCCTGAAAAGGAAGGAGAGGACTACCGCTAGAAAAGTTGCGGGACCTAGTGTTATTCCATGTGGTCCTCTAATTTTTGTCCCTTGTTCCTTTGATTAGTCGTCAATCGGAATTTGGTACTGTTCATGAACATTCATCATACGGAACACTCTCGATGTCAATTAAGAAAATCCGGAAGCATGTTGAGATCGAAATTGTCGAGCATGTTTTCCCAGTGATTGAGAAAGCCGCCGTCAACGATGCTGTTCTTCAGTTTTTCTTAGAAGAATGAAGCTGCTTTGAATATTTCTTGCTTCCCTTTTTAGGGCTCTGCAACGTGGTTACGTACTTATATTGAGAAATGGACGTTAGTAGGCGGAGTTTCCCATAGGTGGTGCTCTGTCGGTAAGAGTTTCACGTGCCGGGCAGAACTGTACGTGTGTAATGTTCTGTCTGGCAGAGTCTACGGGTAAAATATTATAAATCGCATCGTATCGCCCTGTGCAAGTCTATGAACAGCTGGTAGTTTCGTTCTTGTGCTAGTGAAAAACGGATGCAGCTCCATTCTGGCCAAGTAATGCCAAGTTTGACGAGTTCTTCATACTCAAGGATGTTGAATTTTTTTGGGCAATGCTACTCGATATTTTTTGTGGTTATTGATGAGATATGGATTATTTCCAGCGCGACATTCTGCGAGCTCGTCTTGCTCTAGTCAATCAACATTTGCTGTACGAGCGAAGTTGTCGACTTTTGCATGCCAATCGCAACCGGAGGCTTTTCGGTAGAATCAAGCAACAGAAGGTCTTCAGTCGTTTCCTCAGTTTTGCGTTGTTTTTCAGGCACAGTGAAATTCTGCTAGCTTTTCTCTTCAGGTGACTGAAGCCGAACTGGAACAACTAAAAGAAAATCTCCACGTCGTTAATGGTGAAAGGTGAATTCAGTCTCTTGCATAAGTTGGTCCCCTGCATATTTCATGTATGCCCTGGCGATTGTCATGCTGCTACGGCGCTGCCCTCTGTCTGTCCGATTTTTGTGAGTGATACCTTCTGCACGACGCACCACACTCCGCTCCATACGTTTCGCATATAATCCCCTTCAAAATACTTCGTGGATCATACAGAGATTCCTGAAAATTGAACCATGAAGCAGGGTTTCTTTCCATGCTAGAACAAAAGAGAACATGCCTGAAGAAATACGTAAGAAAGAGTTGGGTTATGCCAACTCTTTCTGAGTGAGTGTCATGTATTTCTTCAGGAACATTTACATTCATTGAACCTTTCACAGAAATAAAATAGCAGAAAGTCATTATCGTCAATGTCAGCCGCGGAAGTAGTAATTGCTGTCTTCACTGTCCATCGTGTAGATGACAATGATGCTCCACCGTTGGCATAATCTGATCCGAACGGAATAGCTTGCGTCTGTTTTTTTTCCATAATGATATATGAGAAACTGATTACCAGCAAACCAACAAATATAAATTTCACTTGTAGTGATGTCGAGCCAGAGCGCCGCTTTGTGGATCTCTGTTTCGAACTGTGCGCCACCTTACGTTTTGACTACCCGAACTCGAACCGGTGGATGCAGAACCGCCTTTTGTACAATGCCCTTCTCTAGTTTCTATGTGTTTTTCAAATAAAAATAAATAAATAAAGCAGAGAGGAGGTTGTAATACTAAAAATCGTACAGGAAGTACAAACTGCTATTAAATCACGCATATGGTCTTCTACAAATGGTGGTGTCACGGCCACGAACCACTTTAAGACGTTCCCTATGTTTTCATGGTCTTTCAAATATATTAGGTTGGCGGGAACGTACTTTCCTAATTCCTGAACCCTTCTTGTTCCAGCAATAATCGTTATGGGTGCGAGTGGCGCAGTAGCAAGAGGCGCACTGCCTGCCCACACGGTCGATGGTTCGATCACGCCCCTGGCCAAGCAAGCCAGCCATCCCCTGGGGCCGGTTAATTGGTACCTGAGGAGTCTGGGAGGACGTAGTCCTGGCTTAGTACATCGGACCCCCCCCCCCTACCATTTGCTCCTAATGCCTCTACGATGCTCAAATGAAGTCGAGTGGTTGATTAACGCCACCCACTGAATCCTTTATCCTTTATAACCCATAACTCATCCAATCGACTGTACAACAGTCATCGTTAGCAGTGACTTTTTACTTTTTTGGGCGGGTCAGTGACCTCATTTTCCCAGAAATTCGGGCTCTGATGATCAAGGAAATTAGCAATCGCCATCACCTCCACTTTGATATTATCTTGGAGAAGTTCTTCATTTTTCAATGGTGCCTCAAGGAACCAGATCAAATTACAATTAGAAGAGGTAAGCTCTGGAGAATAAAGTATGTGGGTAAAGAGTCCCTAACGAGTTGTCCCATCACAAGCAGTTTCTCTCGGCATCGAACGCTTGTCCGTGCCAATAACGCTCATCAGAATTGGATGACACGATTCTTCATAACTTCTTCGTAAATCCGAGCGCTTAGTCTATTTCCTTTGAGAATTTTTTCTCGAAAATCAAGAGGGTACCGAAAATGCCTTCCACGCATTCGCATTAAACAAGACCACACTGGAAATGCACGGAGCAGTGGGAGCATATTGCCAAAGATTCGCAGACTACAGTAGCTTTGAGCTTCTGTAACGGCAGGCAGCTCGATATTAGAACCAACTGCAGCGTTTTGAGATAAACACCCAAAGATGCTCTTCATTTTAGCGCTAGTTTGATACACAAATGCATTTTATGTATGGTTCCAGAAAGGAGCTGATAGCGGCGTTGTCTGGTATTCGGCGTGTTATGGATAGCGAGAAAAGGAACCGTTCTACGGCTGAAGCAGAGGTGATGGAGAAAATGAAAGGTCTGGAGGCGGTAAGTTCTTGCAGTTCGTTTTTTAGAATTATAATTATAAACACACCTATGAGAAGCATAAATACCACTTTCCTTGGAGGAAAATTTTCAATTTATAAAAGTGAAAGTTACTCTATAGCGATCATAATTATCTGAAGACCACTCAAACTGTAATCAAACTCCATATCTGCTACTACATGGAGCGAAGCTGTTCGACGTTGTTCTTGAACAAAAAGAAAACATTTCCAAAAAGAGGTGGATGGCCGCTAGCCTATTTCTTTACTTTGTTTCATACGAAGAACTTCAATTCACAAAATTGCTTATCCCGAAACTGCTTGATTTGTAAAGCGAGCTGGAGGTGGTTTAGCATAAAAAACACCGATATTGCGCGCTAAGACATCTCGGTGTGATTCTTACCATGGGTTACATGGTGTTCTTTCAGGAATGCTACAAATTGAGTGAAAGCTTGCAAGACGTAATATTTCGGAGTGACCGCCATGATTGTGAATCTAAAAAGTGGAAATCGCAGGTGAGTTCATCCTCTTTTGAGGTTTTATCTATTCCCAACGTTTTGTATTCAATCCTTTCGTCGTAAGCATCATTATGAAGTGCCATTGGTACTGTTATGAAGTGGTCACCTATGTCGCTTCACTACCGAAACGACTTTATCGTGTTGCAACCGCATAGACCAGACATTTGGTCCAGGTGAGGGAGGGGAGGAGGGAGAGAGGGAGCGGGGTAAGGAGGCCGTACCATCGTCGTCCACCATCGCGTTGGCTACTCTACAGCGGAAGATTTGAAGGTTTGGCTCCAGGAAAAATTCTGGTGCTGCTGCTGATCATATTCCTCAGACAAATCACAGTGTGATTAGCAATAAATGCCAAAAGTTCTGAATAAAAGGACATCACTGAGTGTAAACGAAGTGTTATTGGTGAAACGCTTGCAATCTAACAAGTCAAACATATGATGTGAGATTGTCCGTGTCAGCGTTGAATTCGCCAAACGAAGATTTACTTATTTCTAAAATTATGCCTGTAAATCAACTACGATGAAGGTTTAGCAAAAGATCTGGTAGTAGGACCGTGATACACCGACGATGATGTGATCAAGAGATTTAAAGAATGAAGAATACAGAATTCAATTCGACTTCACTAAACGGCCTTCGACGGAAATCCCCATCTTCGTAGGCGTGCATCAAGGCTCAGCCCTCTCACAGCCCCTGTGCGTGGTCGTCGTGGACGCTTATACAAGCGACCCTGGCGCCATGGACTCTGCTTCGTGCTGGCGAGTTGAGCTCACATGAAAACACAAGGACTATCTCAGGCGGCAGACGCAGGCCCAGAAAAAGAGTCCTGTACCATTCGCTTTCCTGCTCAACGTTACAGAGGCCGAGTGCATGACGACCGGTGTGAACGAGCTCGCCACCATCCAGTTTGATACCGACGCCCTTCCTATTGCCGAATTCTTCAAGTACAAGTCTCTTCTGATGGCTACAAAACTCACAAAATCGCCCCTCTCGCTAACTATTCGTGGTTGAAGTGGCGCTCCATGACAAGAGTGCTGTGTGACAAGAAGACCTCCCAGCTTCGTAATCCTTTATCCTGCAAGAAAAAAAAAACACTGTCAAACATGACGACCTAAAGACGAAGTTTTTCCTGCTCTTTGCTTCTAAGTTTTCCGAGTTCTTCGCGAAGGACTTTGGGGACCTGTCCATAGAACGAATAATAATCCCCGCTAATGATAGGTGTTATGTCGTTAGCCGAGGTTGCCTTCTATCAGAGTTGTGGAAGAAAAATGCAGTCAACACAAAAACGCGTCATTTCTTTTGCACCAACCTAATATGTTTTTTTTTTTGAAGAAATGATGCTTCAGGTAGATCAGAGCCGCAGAAGAGCTGATGACGCGGAAGAACAAGCGCGTTTACTCCAGCAACAACTTACTCCTGTGGAGGTAGGTGTGAATTCTGTCGTAAGGTTCTTTTTAATTTAAGGTTATGTTTTCTGTTTCAGTCCCTTACATTAGAATTGATGAAGACCCAATCTGTCAATCAGCAGTTGCGCGACCAAATCCGAGTGGTGAGTGCGAGTTCTATAAATTTTTTGCCAAAGTTGAGATGGCAATTCCGCCGCTTGCTGCTCCTCTTTGCACCTCACTATTTCGGGTGTTTGCATTGACTGACCGTAAATTGTCTACCATCTGCGAGCTTCTTTCATTCCCGAGTGCATTTTTCACGATGGGTTTGAATAGACGAATCTACTCGGATGTTATTTCAAACTTTCACCCTGGTTTCTGTGACAATCCATTATCCTCCATGTTATGTCTGAAGATGATGCATGCCTGTGTGCTTACGTTTATGGTGTCTATAGAAAACGAAGTTAGGTAATGCGTAGGCCGAATATATCAACGTTTAGACATCAATATTGAACCATTTTCAATTGTTTGGCTGTCCGAATATTCGAGGCTGGTTGAGTTATTCGAAAATTCTAGTACTGCGTCACGATATGCATGACCATGACAATCTTGATCTGGCCCTCCAAACCTTCGTTCATATTAGATCGGAACTTTACCTTTAAAAACCATGAATCAATGTTACGATGGCGAGAAAGCTCACGACGGCAATTGTGTGTACTTCGGTTATTATTTGCTCACATGGCGTTAGTCTCTTTCTTGATTTTTACTTCTGCAGTTTCTGCTTACCGTCGAACGCTGAGAAAAGAAGTACAGTGAAGGAAAATATGTTGAACAAGAAATTATTATCGCCCCACTCACGTGACATAGGAAGGGGGTGTCCTGCGCTTTGTATTCTTACTAGCAACGTGATCGCAGTAAGTTACTGGCAACGTGATTGCCTCATTTAATCGCGATCTATCATATGACTGAAATTTTGCCTATCAAATGCGGTAAAAAGGTATACCTTCAGGTTCCCCTCAACGCGAACGGTAAGAATCTGCTTCAGAATTGCAAACACTCCATCCTTAAGCCAGTTGTGCATGTGCGACGATTTGCGACGCGTCTTTGCGTCGCGGACGCACTAAACTTTCCAGTAGACGTGTTGAACCTTGCTGGATTTTACTCCCTCCTTTTGCGCGAATCTCCATTTGTAGCACCGAAAATTCTGTTCTCAAAGAAAATGTCGGCATTCCTCCGATTCTCGCTGGCCATCCGGTAGTCACACACTTTTTCACAATACTCGCTCACCGTCTGTAATATGGAGATGAATACTGGTCATTAAACTTTTGAAGCTTGTAGTGTGCGGACGCAGCTGTGTGTCTCGAAGATTTAATTCGGGCAACACTTATACAAAAAAGGTTTTCTTGTATGTCGTTATGTGAAGTTTTCCCTTGTAGTTAGAGTCTCGATGCGAACAAGGACGACATATCCGTCTTCCTTCGTGGAGTGCAAGAAGGGAACGGGAACGCGGCTTAGTCCATGTTATGCAGCGACTACAAGCGGATCTCGTTAACGAACACAACACATCTGAAGAGCACAGGTATCGTATTCAGCAAATATAGTACCTGACACAATTCATGCAGGACGGTTTCATACATACAATGCTGACCAAAATTGAAGCGCGTTCATTTCTTCGTCCATAGCCATCGCTTCAAGGGTCTCATTTGAAAGCGAGGTCGGGCAGACTACACTATGGAACCAACAAAAGTTATTTCTGCGTTCATATAAAAGTTGCACGTTTCCTGATCAGGATCAAACGTGATGATTATAAAAAGCCAACTCCCATACGAGCTCCTCTCCCTCCTCTGGC
>JARK01000119.1:0-13660 GCA_000688135.1 Ancylostoma ceylanicum | reverse complement strand
TTGAAGGCAGGGTTGTAGATGAACACGGTTAGCAGGAAATCTAGCTCGTTGAGGTGCCAGTTTTTTTCTATTCTTGATTGTATACTTTTATTTCTCAAGGAATTGTTTTTTGTTACTTAATGCTAGAAATAATCTTTTTCTAGCTTTATTCTCCCATCCAGGTCCTCAAAGCGGCGGAAAGCTCAATTTTGTTCCCATGTCCCCCTCACTCCCTCCCCCCCCATCCCTTCCGCCCACGTTCTGCGTCCGCCACTGTACGAGATCCATGCATTGAAAGTGCTAATTTATTGGAGTTCCAATCAGCCGAAGGTGTTCGCTTTCAGACTCTATGGGTATCGTTCCGTTGCTATCCTTCTCCGTTAAATACTAATCTCAGAAGTTGTAGTAATAAAGTTTTACATTCAAAAACATGTGTCGAACGTTCGAGTATTCGGATTTTCGCATTTCTGGGAACTCCTGAATTTTGGGATATTTGCAGAGTTATGTATTGTGAACCCCTGAATTTTGGGATATTTACAGAACAATGTATTATTCTGTGCTCGAACTTTCGAATTTTTAACATAAAACATCACCTCGGTTGTCACGAGTTGTTTTGTCTTTGACCTACATACATGTTGGATTCACATGTTCGAGCCAACATTCAGACAAAACTTCTGGAAATGAATTTCTGGTCTATTTAGACACGAGGAAATATTAGAGTAACCCCAAACTCTGTGTTTAAGTTCAAACCCATAGTTGTTAGTTATGAATTTTACGGCTAGTAAAGTTTCAGAAATAAGGATTCGGTTAGAACTGCTGGTTTTTGGGGTGTCTAGGAAATCTTGTCGACTTTATCAGAAAGATCTCCTGGCGGTCTGCTTCTCAGCAATTAAACGGTACTCAAATATAGGCACATTGTCGATGTGCGTGTCGCGCCCGGTCCGGGCGTCGGTGGTAGCACCCGAACCGAGACGCGGCAAAAGAGGGTTTAACCCGAACCCACAAGGCATTTTAGGGTAGAAACCGCAGCGCGTACAAAAAACAGTGGGCTCGCAAGCCAGCGGGCTGATGTTAGAGGCCTACTACCCTAGGCGAGCGGCTAGCGGGCGCGGGCGGAAGCTTAGCGATCTGGGCGTAATACAACTTTATCTAAGGCCTAGCCGATCCAACCTTGCGGATTATGTTCTTGACGCAACATACACAACTAGTTTCTATCAATCCGACATGATTAGGTATTCAATGACTATCTCATACTTCTTCAGATCGTACACAAGATAAATAGCCACCTTCATGATCCCCAAGAAATAGACATCAATACAATAGAGAAAAACTATAACCACAAGATGGAAAGGGGTCAAGTTAGAAAACCGGCCTGATGGACACGCGCGGCACTCAGGATCACATCTTCGAACAGCAGGAAACCATCATCAACATCATCGGCAGGACTTCTGGCCATTGCGGCACGGCGTAGCGTGATGCCGATAGACGGAGAAGTGAGAGCCCGATGGAATGACGCGGCTCTATATATACTGCTGCCGGCGTGGGAACGGTACCGGAGGGCATGAGCGGTATGAGAAAGTACCGTACCCTTGTAGGCGCCTGATGGGAACGGCGCGCGGAGCCACGCAAGTGGATTTGAACCGGTCTAGGACGTCGGCTCAATGCATCCAGCATGCGGGCGATCCAGACCGGAAGATAGCGTCGTCGGTCGAAGGAGTCCTGGGAATGGAAGTCGTGGCGCGAGTCACGACAGTGCGAGTGTTCGAGATATTGGGATTTTATCCCTTTTAATATTTGAGTATTCGAGTTTTCGAATAGTCCTGAACTCTCAGTGTTCGAATTTTGGATTTTTCTGGTACCCGTGAATTCTCGATCATCCGATCATTCGAGTGAATATTCGAATTTTATTCGATTCGGGTAAAGGCTCTGGTACTCCGTAGGGGCGCGTGTAGCGCAATGGTATGAGGCTCGCTGCGCACGCCCACGGTCGACGGTTCGATCGCTCCCGTGGTCAACCAAGCCATCCATCCCTCCGTAGTTGGGTAAATTGGTACCAGAGGAGGATGGGAGGGTGAAACACTGACTTGGTTCATCAGATGCTCCCCGCAAGTCACTGCATAGGGCACATACACATTCAGTGCCGCTAGGATGCTCAGATGAAGTCGAATGCGTGGCGCATCCCACCAACGGGATTGATCATCGCCGATCACTTTATCCTTTATCCTTACTCCGTAATTTTTTGGAGTTTGGCCGGAATCAGCCGAAGGTTTTCGCTCCAACGTTGTGTTGGTCCCTTGCAAAGCTTTTGACACTGCATCATCGTGTGTGTTTTCATCTCATAGTTCATTATTCGTCCTATCGACCCTTGTTTTGGCTTCCGTACTTCACCGTATAATTAGCGAATTTCGTCGTTTTTAGGGCACGAGCGCAGGATTGGGAGCACGTATGTAAGACGGAAAGTGTGCGCAGTGCAGAGCTGAAGGGGTTGCTTGATCGAGCCACTCATGTAAATCCTTTTGGAAGTTCTTCGACCTATTTTCTCCTCACTTGTCCAACTTTTCTAACTCTCGTGAAAGCTTTGTTGAAACATTTTTAGTTGCTTCGAGAACAAAAGGACGCTGCGGAGCAAAAATTCTTATCGCTACAGGCCGTGGTTCGCAGACAAGAGGAGCACATATTTGACTTATACCGACGTCTGGAGGTTAGGCTTTCTTGCCCAGATGCATTTTCGAGATTTTACTCATTCTATAGGAACGTGACGATACGCTGAGGCGATTACGAGCTAGTGGATCTAATTCAATCGAACAGCTTCGAGCTACACGTGTTCCATCTGAAATTCGTTCGTTTGACAGTAGTTTGTAAGTTTGTTCTCTTGCTGGTACTATATCTGATCGTCAGCATTCGGTGTTCGAAAATCCGTTATTCCAGATCTGATATCTATGTACCCCGCGATTTAATCTGTGGTCTCAGTCCCAATGAGCTTCGCTCGAGTGAAGAAGAAGTAGGTATCGACCTTGAGGAAACGTAATGATACTCTCTTCCCACATAAGTAAATTATATAATTTCTTATCCCTTGTATGTATGACAAATGGTGCATCCGTAGACTGCAAGATTCATTCTCGATATGTAGCATTTTGACGCATTCAATTCAAAATCTTCGCAAATGCGGTGTAGCTGCCAGCAGTGTTTTTGTTGTTTCGTTCAGCTCTTCGTCCTTGTTTGTCACTGGATTGATTCATGCCATCCAGATATTGTTTCTCTTGCAACCACCTCCCACGTTTCCTCAGGTATCACTATTCCGGTCTTATACAGAAGCGGGTGTATTGTGCTGCAACGATTGTTGGACGCTCACCGTTAGGTAGCGTCGCGCACGCGTGTTCGTTGAGGAACACCGACAACTTACTCCATGCGCTTTTGTGGCAAGGAGTTGTTCAGTTTTGATCTATTGTCATCAGGAATGCTCTGACGTTAATTTGAAATTTGTGAATTGTATGTTAATGCTTTTTTTCTGGATGGAGGTGACACAAGGAAGTGATGGCGCGTGCTTTGGTTGTATGAGTTGTTGATGCACAACAATGAGGAAGAGACCGCTCACCGATGCCCACGGGCCACGTTCCTATGTTGTGTCAGCACAAGTTACAAAATTGAATCCGAGATCCGCGAAAGTGTTGTTTGGGCGTGACTGTTGATCCGCTTGTTTTGTTATCAAAATTTATAGAGTTAGATGAATAAAGTGATTTGATTCTTGTTACACTTGTTACATCGAATCTTCTTCTGCCACCTCAATATCTCCGATTACTGCTGTTTACTGTTTAATCCTCGGCACAATCAAACTATGTACTGAACCACGCAACTCCAAGATTTTATTAGGAACAAATAAAAAGGAGGTTGCTAATATTCATCAAAATGAAAAACCCGAGGTAAGAAGCACACGATTCAGTGAGCATGGAGTCGACGAATTCGCGAATTCGAGCACTCACAGCGCCACCCACCAGCGATACCGTTCCGGGCCCTGGGGTCTATCTTATGCTCTCGCTCGGGAGTTTTATCACCCGTTCTATTACCCCCACTTTTCACACAGATGTGAATAGTTAGTGATACTAATATACTCATTCGAAGTGCTCATAATTTCGAACACTTTATTAAATAATCTCGGTAAACCTCTTCCACTTGCACAGAAGCGAAAAGTCAACATAGCGAACTAATCGATACTTTCATGCAAAATGGTTGTCATATTCGTGTTTATCGGAGAATCCCAGTAGAAATGTCCTTTCCTGTTCGCGAGTGAGAGGGCGAGATTGATAAAATCAATAAATTGATATTTTGGCATAACACGGTTGTCATAGTTATGTTCTAACACTCACTGAGAAGCTCTAACAGACATGTTCTCGTTAGTCCCTGGGCAAAAATAGGGAAAATCAATAAAATTAATATAATCGATATTTCAGACCGAAAAGTAGCCTCTAACCTCCGCCTACCCATGCTTGACCTTCATGCAAAATATGGTCCAGATTTGTTCACCCTCTGTGATTTTTATTCGGAACATACATACATACAAACTTCCACTTTTATATATACAGATTTGATGACGTCATAGGAAACAGTATCGCTATAAGTGGCTATTATGGTAACATACATAGAGTAATGATACCTATGTGCGATGCTGTTGAGTAGCTATGAGCTCTTATCCGCAAATTCAAAAGCAGCATCGATGTCCACTGTAACGAGATTTGATATTAATTCTGTTTCATCCTCTGTATCCACGATTTTTAGAAGTGGTCGACATATTTTGGCATGAAGCTTGAGCGTGTATCAGGAATGAGCAGATTTGAGACATCGAGAACCGGAGAACGGTCTGAGTAACGCATAGGCCAAAAATGACCGGATAACAGACAACGGCTAAGGGTTCGTTATAAAGGACACCTCCCACCAACACAACTCAGAGAATCTCAACAAGATTTTTCTTTTTCTGACCAAGAGCAAAAGGTTCAAGGTTTGTGCTGTTCCAAACTACTGTTGGAACCTGACGGAAAATGTGCTGGAATACGTAACTCGTTTCCTGTAAATGACAACTGCTTTTCGGAGGAAAAGTGCATATTGAATTTCACGACTTTGTGTTTTATTCGGACCGTTATCGTGTGCTGAAAGCCCGATAACGGGTAGGCCAAAACATACAGATGATGGCCAAGCAAACAACCGGATAAGGGTAATTCGCTTATCCCTGTAACATGGGCTTCCTCCTAGAACTTATCAGGTTGGTGCGAAAATAATTGCTGAAACGGACAGTCCAATTCAAAACGTTGTAGTTCGGCTCAAACACAACTTTATTCCTCGATCCAAAATCCATCAGATTCAATACACCTTTGCAAACGACCTCATAAAGAGCTTGTGCCTTTACACTAGAAATTGAGATCACAAGATCCTAAGAAATTTTGGAAAGCGACTTCGACATGCTCCACATCAGGAAACTTCTGCTGTCGCAAGTTTGCATCGAGAGCTCGGGAAAAGTGATAATCCATAGGTGAGAGGTCTGGGGAATAAGGAGGATGAGGGAGAATCTCGATACCCAACTGCCTCAGTTTTTGCCGGGTCAGATTTGAAGTTTGAGGTCTAGCGTTGTCCTGGAGTAGGACCGGCCCACTTCTGTTTACTACTGCCGGCCACATTTGTCTCAACTTTTCATACATCAGATCCAAGTCACATCAGTAGGACTCTGCTGTAACGGATTGACCAGGTTGCAGGAGGCTATAGTGAGTAACGTACTTACAACACCACCAAACTATCAACACAACTCTCTTAGGATGAAGATCGGGTTAAAGAAAACTTAGAGATGGAGAATGTCCATCTATCCATAGATATCCACGTTCCTTATTATCGTACAGCAACCATTTTTCATCTACAGTCATCACACGGTTTAGGAACGGCACGTTTCTTTCTTCGGCGAGCGAGTACAAGATTATAGAAGGCAGCCACGGCCGCGCCGGTACCGTAATCTGACCTGTTCCGGGTGTCAATTATATTGCCGCACGTGCGGCTGCACACTGCGCAAGCGTATACGGCATCGCCAAAGATATTCTACAAGTTCATTTGAAGACTGTGCCCATGGAATATCTTCACTATCAATGTCCAGAACCGGCGTTTTCTGCTACTTTTCAGATTAATTTCAACTATCGGGTTGAGGAATGAATTTGTTTTTCATGGGATAAGCTACCGCTGTTTTATATGTACGAATAATTTCAATCGCGCTAAAAGAGTTATAGCTGGTCGGCAAAAATGGAAGTCCCTCATGATTTGAGTATCTTGGTAGTCATTTTAATGAAATTTTCGCAAAGAAATCGAGGATACTTTTTGTGAGCGATCAAACTAGGGAAAATTGCTCTGCATGTGGCGGTTATACCGCTCCTGTGCAATCACTTCAATAGCAAAGGTTTCTCTAACAATAAGGACGTCGCTGATATCCGTTTCGTTCAAGCCGTTTGATCCACGATTGAAATTGAGTGGAATATGGTGGCGGAAGCACTCATCCTTGTTGGCTTGTAGGGACACATTCCATGCCAAAGAAAACAGGGAGTCCCGAGAATTTAAGAAAAGAATCGAGAATTAACATGCTTCATACTTCGCAATTGCTGAACTAGATTTCGAGAAAGAAAAAATGATTTATAATCATTATGAGTAGAGTTCCCTATAAATACAAGCAGTGCAGTCTTGGCCTAATTATCCATTCGCAGGAATTTTTGGGAGGGCCATGCTGCAGGCAAGGTTGACCCACTATTGTAGTGGTGGGTTAATATCGTAACGACTAAAAGATGATCTCATGCTCAACTAAAAAAAATGCAGTGAGGGCGTATGGCGCATTCACAGAGGGGTAATTTCAGACACTGGTCACCATCATCATCATCATCGTTTAGTATTACACTGTCATTTTTCTGCCGACATCATCATCCTTCTCAGTTTCCTACAGTTGTCCTACCATAGAGGAACAAAGACGAGAACCGGTACAAAGTGAAAAGCATATTCGTATTCAGCATCCCAAATAACCCTGGTGTGCAAAGTTTCAGCGAAAAAAAAAACATTTACTTGGAAATTTTGGAGTCAGGATGTGATGTGGTGGAAAAAAATGGTGAAACCTATATAGCTGGGATTCGGTAAGGGAGAAAAACACCGGTTCTGGACATTGATAGCAAAGATATTTCATGGACACAGTCTTTAAATGAACTTGTAGAATATCTTTGGGGATGCCGTATACGCTTGCGCATGGTGTGCCAGCCGCACGCGCGGCTATATAATTGACACCCGGAACAGGTCAGCCTACGGTACCGGCGCGGCCGTGGCTGCCTTCTATAATCTTGTCGAGCGAGTAAGTTAGAACGGATGGGGTAGCGGGTGAATCGCTGACCATCATTAAGGTTATGGGGTGTTCACCTTTGGATCTTTCTTACCAACCAATGGAGGCCACATGTTTCACAACTGTAGTATGATAAACATTTAGGTGTGCAGGCAACGCCCGAATGGTAGTATCGGGTTTCGACTCCATGGCTGCTCTCAGTGCTTGATCGTCTAGCGACACCCTTCGACGACCGGGTTTTTCTTTGAGGTCAAAATCGCCAGAAGAAAACTTTGCAAACCAGCATCTCACTGTCCTTTTGGAGGGAGACTCTGAGCAAAAGCAAGCGTCAGGTTACTGGCTGCTTTCGCTGCAGAATGATTGAGTTTGAACTCGTACAATCCGAAAACCGCTTCGGGCCATCATTTCTCAGGACCCTATAAAAAGGTTCAGGAAGAAGCTGACCGGAATATTGAAGCAGTGTTTGAAAGAGAAGGACAAGCTCTATCAAATTGCTTAAAAATTGGGCTAAAGTTGTTGAATTGGACAAAAGGAAAAAGTTTATTCGTGCATTCTGCGAAAAACGTCAGCAGTTGGTTTCATCAGTAGATAGATCTCTGAGTACGTTTTATCAGAAAAGAACTAACGGAAGAGAAGCACTTCAAATCAGATATAATACGCTCATACCACAAAGTAGTGAGAAATGAGAGGAGCTGATTAAAATTGGCGTTGGCTAGAAAGCAGCAGATGTGGAGGAAGTCCTTTGAGGAATTCAAACGACAGTCGGCCAACAAACAGATCAACATTTGTTCGGAAATTAACCAATATGAAATTAAGCACGGAGCTAGTTACATCAAAGTTTTCGATCAAGTATGGATGACAGCGAAGTATGACATCAGTGGACAATATCTCAAGAAGAATCTTTGATCTGCGAGGCAGAAACTGTGAGTCCCGCCAACTGGAGTATATGAGTTCACCTATACCACTCACGTTGACCTCCGAGATTTACCCTCTTTTCGGAATTTATCAAAAATTTTTTTCCTTGTCCACAGGGTAAATTCTCCCTTGTCCACAGGATAAGGTCGAAGGTAGCTTATACCCGTCGAGGTGAACTTCATTATTGGAGATTACCCCGCCCAATTATATGACCCGCTGATGTTTGCGCGCTCCATTGAACGGGAATGGAGCAGGCTATCTCTGCACTGCAGTTCCATCGAATTTGTTTAGCAGTGGGTTTTCGTCAGTTAAAGAAAGAGAGCAATTGACTGAAATCATGGATGTAACAGTCCCTCAACAGACTGGGAACACTCCAACATATTTCTTGCTAGTCGATCAATTCCCCGGCGACCTGGTTTAGTCGGGCCAAGCACGAAACGTGCCACGTCTGCATTCACTTAGGTTGCGTTCCTCCAGGTTTCGTCGATGTTTGTAATCAGTGGCAAGTTGATGCGGGAACTTACGATGGCTTCTAACTCTTTCAACCGCTACTATTTAAGTCGGGTCGGTCCATGCGGTGACATGATTTTTATGGTACAAACGAAGCGATGACGATGATGCCACGACCTCGTAAGGTACAACTTTGATCGCGATGTCGTACGAGAACAAAGTCGATTTGAGTTTTCACGTTGCAATTGTAGAAGGAGACGAGTTGGGAATGACGCTACCGGAAATTTGTGTTCATGTAGTAAGGTTGTGAGAATCAGCATAATCCAGGGTTTGCTCGCCATCTCTGTTCCGTGTCCCATACCCAAAGTCTCCGTGACATCTACATCTATATCCGTCTTTTATCGCTCCAATGCGGCCGTTTACGTCTCTTGCGACAGAGGTGGGGTCTTCCTGAGGTACTTCCGCGGTCTTCTCGTCAACCATACTGAAGTCATTTTTACCTTGTCACAGCAGCATTCCTGTGGTGCGTTAGCCGAGAAGAAGTGAAGGCGCTGCTCTGCTATCCTGATGGCGACCTTCATAAAGTGGCCATTGAAAGGCTACACCTCGGCTATCAAGTTCCGGGAGCGTTCAGATATGACTTTGCCCACACCGCTTCTGGTTTTTGAGCCACCGTTGTAGACTACCTTGAGGCCGTGTTCTATGTCTTTTGACTTGTTATCAGACCAGCTCGTTTTTTGTGTAGCGAACAGGTCGATTCGACAACACTCGAGTACTGCTGCCAGTTCACATAAGCGACCAGTCAACGTGCCGGCGTTCAAAGTCGGCAATACGCGTCTTGCTACGCCCTTAACGATGCGCTTCATCCGCGGTGCCGCCGTTCGCGAAGCATAGGGAACCCTCGCAAATTTTCCATGTTAACCGGGCTCCGTATGTGCGCGTCAATTCCCGTGTCCACCGTAGCCGTTTTCTCAGAACCATTCAAAGTCACTAATCCTGTGATGTGACGACGGGTCTTCCTGCACCTGCCTGTCACGACGGTATGTCGCCTGAATAACGGGGAAGTGGTGGCGGGATTCGAACTCGAGACAACGAAGGGACATGGTGCTCTGCGGACTGCGCTTTAAACCACTCGGCCTTCTCGTCCCGGTCAGAGGTATTGTATTATCTT
This sequence comes from Ancylostoma ceylanicum, assembly GCA_000688135.1. NCBI lineage: Eukaryota > Metazoa > Nematoda > Chromadorea > Rhabditida > Ancylostomatidae > Ancylostoma > Ancylostoma ceylanicum. Next base: position 3,800 of record JARK01000119.1, on the reverse strand, counting down.
TATCTGTAAACACAGCGAGGAGTACGGGAAAAAACGGGGCTCTAGCAGTTCATAAGAAGAGCGCGGCTTGCCTTTAGGTAGGTGGTCGTCGATACTTTGAACCAAATCTAATATAGTAAAGCAAATTTTGACCTTTTAAACCACAAAACAATTCACTCTACTAATTAAAATGTATTCTTGGAGATTTGAATGAGTTATGAAATCTACGGCCTCAAAATCATTCTTCTTGCCGGGATTGTTGATAGCTCCTCGGAAAGCTTTTGCCAACTTCCTTCTCTCCTGCTAACCTCATTATCATGGCTATCGAAGGCGCATCCCAAATGCATTCACATTACTGGACGTATATGTATTTATACCCCTACCAGTGGAACGAAGGCTTTTCCATCGTTAATTTTCCCAACACGTTTTATGATCGCTTTTCAGTTTTATTTAATAGAGTGCGTTTTTTTTTCATATATTGATTTTTGTTCTCTTTAGGCATTCGGGAGAAGTGAGAAATGTTAGGAGTAGTCATCATGACTACTCTAGAAATGTTTCCTACTATTTCCCACCTTTAGTATTCGAACTTTTGGTCGCAAGGACAGTTTTTTTCTGGAATGACTGGGAAACCCATGACATTATTGCCAGTAAAATGTCCTTTTTACCCTGAAACAAGAAATTGGACTCAGATTTTAGAAGAGCTTCATTGGTAGTAGCTTAGAAGCTTCTCGAGTTCACTCTGTCATGAGGAATACAGATTTTTATAGCAACGATGTTTGTCAAAAGCTTTGGGGAATACGCTCAGTCAACTGAAACCTCAAGAAATGATGAGTCGTAATGGAAGCTGAGGTGTTGACCACATGACGCATATCTGAAAATATTCCATCTTTTTATGGCTTTTTTTGTCAGACTTAGTTTGCGCATCTCGACCACTCTGATCTAATTCAGTGAAATAAGAACATCTAGAAATCGTCTTTCTATAATAGAAGTTTCGACAAAATTGACCGGTATACCCGTGCTCACCGAGGTCTAAAATTCAAGGTTGCACCAAAATCTCGATGACAAAAATTTCCGTGAGTGCTGCTTTCAGGAGTTACGCTGAATTTTGGCGACCCGCAACTTTTACACTGATTCTGTGTTATTCTGTGCATACATATAGGCGTTTACGGGCATCTAATACCCAGGCACAATCCTGGCCAATCGTGGCGGGCGCATAGAGTGGCCCTTTTTAGCATTCTTTGTGTGCGGAAGCTTTTTAAGTTAATTCGGTCACTCGCACACAAGGTTTCATCTCTCGCAACAGCCTTAGAGGAGTTCTATTGGTATCTCAGGACCGCAAAGGGCTTACAACTCTGTTCAGACCAACCGACTACAGGACTACTAGAGCTAATTGTTACAGAATGATCCCAGAGGAGAATCGACCAGTTTCCTCAATCAGAACTCGCTCTGCTGCAGGCCTTCTGATTCGGTCTGTTCTGGTAGTCCTTCTGAGAGGTTTTCTGAATAGAATTCTGTGGTCAAACGCGTTGTAATATTTTCTTAGTCGTATTGCATACCGCTTATATCTAGCCGGCCACAACCCACAGAATGTTGGGTATTAGGTGTCCCGCAACCTACATACACTGCGTTTCATAACTATACGTCCAGCCTATTTTTTGCAGTAATAGAAGATGCAGCTAAAAGAGACTTTTTCTGTTTCAACCATTAGATTCAGGGATAAGAACAACCTTGAAGCACCAATTTTCACTGCGCTAGCTTTTCTTCTAAGTTTCAATTTCAAGTTTATCAATTTCCCCAACGTTTCATAACTATACCACCACTCACGAACGGTTCAATTCTTGAGCAATCTAGCAGTGAAACAACACTATTTTGCAGTAAGTTTAATAGCCACTCGGCTGTTCCTGCCTGGAAGTTTCTTCGAAGAGGTTATTTAGCATACTGTTCACCAGATTTTTTAGGAAGTTGACCTCTACATCATCACAGGCGTCGACGATTGCAGTTTTCAGTTCATCAATCGTCCTAAAGTGACGATGATCCTCGTAAACCTTTCGTGCAAGGATCCCCCACGAATTCTCTATTGGATTCTGGTCCGTGCTATATGTAGGCCAATCCACGACGTTCACTCTATCCTCCCAGAGCAAGGTTTTGGTTAACTGTCCGGCATGCACTGTGGCGTTATGCTAAGGGAAGGTATACTTGTGTCGACGGTACCCGCTCAAAAACGACAGTAAATAACGCTGTAGGGTGTTCTGGTAGTCAGTCGAATCCGATCGACACAAAACGAAAACTATCTCTAGTCTACTCCCGGCACAAAAGTCACCCTAAACCATCAATGATCCGCCTCCGAAGTTGCGGCGACTGATGATGGTGAGGTTCCTCCGCAAACCGCTCCAGTAGCTTCCCATGCTTTCAGATCCATCCAAACTAAACTTTCACTCATCTGTGGAGATGATCTGAAAGCATTCTCCAAAGCCCCATTCGTATTACAGTCATGCAAAAAATTACCACCACCGTACTCCAATCTGTTGTCGTGTTCCGTCAAGCAAATTCTAGCTGAGCCGTCTTGTGACGAAAAGTCAGACGTGGAGCCTTCTTCACAATCTCTAAAGCAACATTTCCGCTGCGGTGGAGCGCTCTCCAGTCGGTGCTCTCCGAGACAGTAACTTTTAGTTCTGCTCGGATTTTGTGGGGAGACAAGCAACTGTTGTACGTTCCCCTGTATATTTGCCTCTCGTCGTGAGCTGCAGAATATTTTGCATCTATCATCCTTCTTCTTATTGTATCCATGCAAATTTTGCAAATAAGTGGAAATCAGGAAGTGAGTACGACCAATCTTCCTCCCATTGGCTCGCCTGCATAGTCCTGCATCGTTTAGAGCGCGGATCTGAGCTTTTTCTCATGTGGCTAGGCGTGTACTGCAAGGCGTATAACGAAAAATGTGAAATTCACCAATCGTCATCCTTGCCCACCCAAGCTGAGACCACAAACTTCCATCAATTCTCATTATTCGTTAGTGGACGTATAGATATGAAACGTGGGAAAAACGGTAACACCGAATTCTAAAACTCTGGAAATAAGTGTGCGGTGTAGAAATTCGTGCCCCTTGGTTATTTTGTCCGCTGAATCTATTGGCAATCATGAAAAAATCCCAAAGTTGCTGCATCCCATACAGCTGCAAAAAATAAGGTGGACGTATAGTTATGAAACGCGGTGTATAGGTATTTAGATGATTACTACCTGCATGATAGCGGCGTAAAATTTTGTTGTTAAGTCCGAGTTGTCCATATATTTTATGAGGTTTTTTATTCTGTCTTCATGCTCTAGTTTAATTTTTTTTAAATTTCGGTAGAGAAACTCGGATGAGAATTAGAAGTTGGCTGCTATGTTTGAATGTCAATCCTCGACACTCAAGCATAGCAGCCCACTTCGGTGAACCTACAGCCATCGTGGTCACATTCAGCGGCCAAAAGAGATCCTTGAAACGGACCATATTTAGAAGGAGCTTTTCTGAGACGCCAGTGTAGCTCTCACGCTTGACTCGACTGCCGGATCTTGTAGCTATAGGCCGTTTGCGTGGAACACCCTAGCACTGCGCATTCTATTTATGTAGTACCTTTGTTCACTATGATATGATGGGCTGGACCTCTACCCTCTGTCTCCAAGCCCATTGCCGCAGTGGAGTCGTCCATGTTGAGCGCCTTTTCCGCCTCGTCAAACGGCGAGTAGTTTCCGGTGACACATGTGGACGAGCGGACGCTGCCACAAGCAACAACACACTTGTTTCCCCTTATTGTACAGCAGTGGCGGACGCAGGGGGGGGC